>VMDO01027985.1:0-24539 GCA_007922755.1 Pedetes capensis
CGCTGGGATTATAGGTGCATGCCACTGTGCCCCGCCCAACTAATTTTTGACACACCTGCAGCCATACCACTGCAGTGCCTGATCCCGTCGGATCCCGGAAGCTAAGCAGGTTGGGCCTGGTTAGTACTTGGATGAGAGACTGCCTGGGAACACCAGGTGCTGTAGGCTTGGGAGAAGGACCTGGCAACTCACTCCCAAAAAAAGAATCAGCCATTGACCACCCCATGAATAGCAGAGAAGCACTGACAATACTGTTTCACCTGTTGTATGTAGGGTTGCTGTGAGTCAGACACTGACTCAATGGCACCTAACAACAACAACCCCATGTTCTCTAGCATGTTCCATCTTGGGAGATGGTGAGTATACTCAGGGCAGCTCCAGAGGACCCCTCAGTGTTGGCGGGAATGGCAGGGCCCGGCTCCTTTGGGATGGCTTTTGTAGGGGCCTGGAGCTGGGAGGTGAGAGCTGGAACCACTTGACTGAACAGTGCATGGGAGCCCTGGCTCCTCCCTATAAAGCGAAGACACAGTCTTTTGCACCTGGCGTGTGTCCAGGCAGAAGCTGCTCCATTCCTGTGGACTGCACCAAGGGAGAGGAGGGATGTCTGGCATGGAGGTCCTTGGGGTCCAGCGATGGACAAGCTCTTGGGGCAGAGCTGGGAGCTGAGTCTCTGAGCCCCTCCCCTGGCCCCGTGGGGAGGTCTTGGCAGGAGGCCACCATCTGCAGACACCTTCCACAATGCTCAGTGCCCCACAATCCTTTACTACGGCTGCTTTTGAAGGAAGCTCTTCCTTTCTGCTCCTTTCCGTCTTTTTCCGTCTTTAGAACCTTCCTCCCCTGACAGCCACTCTTTCTTTACACTGTGAAGGGACTTTGTGCTTCTGCCACTCAGCTCTCCCTGAAGGCGTCACCTTCCCATTCAGACCCCTTCAGCAATATTTATGTCCTTGCCTTGCCTTGGATGCACAGAACCAATTCTGGTGCTTCTTTCCTGGGCTCTGTGTGTGCACACGTGTGTGTGGTGAAAATGAACTCCGCACTAACTCATCGTCCCGGCTGTTTCCACCCTGGCCAGCCACCAGCTCATTTCTGTCATGGGGAGCCTAGTGGGATCTGGGCTTGTCCAGGGTATTTTGATTTCTGGTCATTTTGGATGCTGAACCTCTCTTCCCCCGTGGACGCTGTTCATTACGTGGATAAGAAGGTCGTCACACCGTGCTCACGGCCCCTTCTATTTACTGTACCCTTCCTTGGATCTCACATGTTCCCGTTCTCTGCCACCTCCCAACATTGCAGTAGATCTGGCTTTTATTTTCCTCTGCCTCCGCCTCTTTCCAAGTTGTTACCTTTTCTGTTTCCTTTTTTAAAAAATTATCTTCAGATAGCCTTCCTAGATTTTTTCTATCCTTGTCTTTTCTTGAGCTGGGATTTAGCTCAGTTGGTAGAGCACTGCTCTGCAGTCTCTGAGGTCCTGAGTTCGATTCTCAGCACCACAAAAAAGGGGAGAAGGACATGGCAACCCACTCCCAAGGCAATCCCGAAACAATCTGCCATTGAAAACCCTGTGAGGGTCGCTATGAGTCGGACACGACTTGAGGGTACCTAACAACAACAACAACAACAACAACAACAACAACAACAACAATCTTAGTAAAAGAAATTGATGTGTAGCTTGTCCTTTTCAGATTGGTTGAGATTCTGATATAAGTGGATCCGAAATCTCGGAAGGGTCACAGGGATGGGTGGATGCCTCATGCTGTCATCTCCAGAGCTGGGGAGCTCCACAGCCATCTGATCTTCTGGGGTCAACAGCCCCAGGGTGAGTGGAACAAGCAGTCCGATTGCTGCAGCTGAACTGATGAGGAGATGGGAGCGCAGGGTGACGGGAGCCGTCCCTGGGGGAGGGACTTGTGTCTTCAGCAGGTAGGAGACCCATGTCGCTGGGCCCACTGTGGAAGACGCCCACCCCTGCTGATTCTGTGAAGTCCCGTTAGCCACAAAGTCCTGATTCAAGGCAGCTCTTTCCTGCCCACCCAGCTCTGGGCTTAAAGAGTGTCAACACGGCCCTGAGCTGTCAAGGCAGATGGCGCTGCCCTGAAGTGCAAACCAGAGGCCTTTCAGTGCTCTACCCTCCCCAGGAGGCCTTGTGACTCGGGGGAACCGCTGGTCCCAGCCTCCCTTGGCCTGGCCCAGACCCCTGTGGGCTTCGCAGGCCCACGGATGGGCCTCCTGTCCTCCATCTGGACCAGCTGTCTCCCTCTGTGGAGGGAAAGCTGTGGCTCCCTGCCACTGCCTGTCCACGCCTACTGCAGGGCCTGGGTGGTCTTAGCACAATGAGCCACAAGCTCAGGAGGGCCCAACCCAGCCATAGGAGGAGGATGGGAACCTCAGCCTCACGCGCCTCCTGGGGGGACAGTGTTATGGAACCGAATAGAGACCCACAGTGGTGGGGTCAGAGGGCTTCCTGTTGGTGAGATGGCACTGGGCAGGGAGGACAGCGTGCCTGGAAGGTAGGGGAACTCTGGGCCGCCCACACCACAGCCGCTCACCTGTGGCCAGGCGGCCTCTGCCGGCGTTATAATAAAGCAGGCATGGCGGGCCTAGGGTTTGCCTGTGTTCTATGAGTCATTCTGGCAAATCACCAACCCGGAGCAGGGTGGGAACCTCCACATTTGTAGCTGACAGTAGTCATGGGGGAGGGGGTCTGGCGTGCCTGGCTGCGTCTGCCCTGGGCTTCATCTCGCCTGACCCCTGCTAGTCAGCGTCGGAACAGAATGGGAGCATTGGACACCCAGAGCCTGCTGGGCACGTGCCGGCATCTCTGTGGCTCATCAGCGTGGCTCCTGCGGCCAGCAGCCCCTGGTGTTCCTCAGAGTCAAACAGTGAGCACCCCTAACCCGTAGCAGGAGGACTGCGAGCGAGTGGAGGGGCTGCGTGACGACCTGTTCTTCCCCGGGAGCTGGGCGCTCCTGGTGCTCAGAGGCATCTCAGGGGAGGACAGAGGGAGGAGGGACCCGTGTTTTCTGGCTCTTCATCAGGCGGCAGGAGGCCCCGCTGGACTTTATGGAAGGCACAGGATGGCCATGCCTGCTCCCGGGGATGGCTGGGAAGACTTGGGAGTCTTTCACGTCCATTGTTGGAGCAACGTCACTTGGCCAAGGTCAGAATGTTCTTATTAAATCCCAGAAGGATTTTTTTTTTTTTCAGTACTGGGGGTTGAACCCAGGCCCTCGAGCCTGCATGCTCTGCAAGTGCTGGACCACTGAGCTGCACCTCCAGCCCATTTTTTTTTTTTTAACTTTTTGAGACAGAGTCTTGATAAGTTACACAGACTGCCTCTGGTCTCGAACTTGTGATCCTCCTGCCTCCACCTCCCGAGCTGCTGGGATTACAGGCATGCACAACCATGCCCGGGTCTCCCAGAAGGATTTTAGACTGAAATTTCCTGAACGAGGTGGTTTGTACCACAGGCCGTGCCTGGCTTGCCTTCTTATTTTGCACAGGTGGGAATAGAGGCTGGCCTGGCTTGTGCCAGCTGGGATCCTAACTGGGGTCTGCATCTGCTGTGGTGAGCTGAGAGTCTGCTTGGACTGCTGCAAGGACGGGGCAAATTCTCCATCTCTTGATAACTGAGAGGAGGAAAGAGAGGGTCATGGGTGAAGGGGTACACACAGAGAGCAGACTTAAAGCGTGTGGGGTGCTGTTTTGAAACACAGAGTGGAGTGAGAGACTCCAGGTCATGAATATGAGTCTAAGGGTGACGTCATGTTAGCGTACCTTCCAGGTGTTCTTCCTGAGCAGTGGGTCTCAGGTGTGACGACAGAGTCACCTCCTCTTCAAATGTCTAGAGAATGGCGAATCTCCTCTGGGTGGCCATTAAGCTCATAGGAGGCCTCCGCGGAGCTGCTGAGGAAACTGGATTTTTACATTGTGTTTGACATGGCATCCGTGCGTGTCACCGCTCAGCCCTCGCGGTGAGTCCCAGGGATGTTGATTGGTTCAAGGATGTGGCTTCGTACTCCATCAGCCTCTTGGTTATGACCCGTGAAAAGCTTCCGTTTCAGGCCCTTGACTTTTCCTGCAGTGTTGAAGCACAAGGGCTGAGTCACGGAACATTCTGGAAGGTCAGACATGACCTTCTGGAGCCCAAGGTTACGCAGTCAGTCATTAATCACAAAGCGTGGATGGAGCTCCTCGCAGGACCAGGCGTTTTCTTGCTGATCAGACTTCTGTCTTTGCTTCCCAGTTCACGCAGTCAGATGGCAGTCTTTCGCGGGGTGCGCGTGGGGGACTTCATATGTGCGTGGATGACAACAGGGGAGAAGAGAAGCAGCTAGGTGTGGTTGGAAGGAATTCTGAGGTGCTTGGAAATGGAGGCATCTGTCCTGTGGAGGTATGGATCTCTTTTTGTTTAGATAAAGACACTCATGTAGTATTTGGATTCGTGATCTTCCATAATTAACGTTTAGCCCTCAGCCTTGGTTGCCAGGTCCATTCCTCAGCTCTCCAGTTGACCCACAGAGCCCACGCTGTGTTGCTCTCATGGTTTTTTCTACTATCTGTGGCAGGCACTGCGGGAGCAGAGGCACTGCGGGTGGTGGTGTTCCTGAGGGGCCCCAGTCTGAGGGGCTGAGCCCACTGGCCAGGGAGAGGAGAGCCGGCCAGCACTAATGCCCAGTCACTGTAAAGCCTCCTTGGCTTTCCGGAAGCCATCAGAGCTTGGAGATCTCCTGTTTTCAACATTCCTTATGTATGTGTTTTGATCATAAAGAAACTGATGGAGAGGTGTCGTTTCCTGTCTATTTCGTGCATTCCTTTGTCCTTCGAAATTAGCCTTCACGGCCAAGGACCCCCCTTACCTTTTAGGGTCCCTGGGTGGTGAATTGGAAATGCAGATCCCCAGGGCCCTACAAGGCTCCAACCTTGTGGGTGCAGGGCGAACCTGGGAGCATCAGGACCTCACACAGGTGCCGGAGATTGTGAAGTTGGGGTCTAAGGCCCCATGTTGGGAAGTGGTCTCTCACTGGGTGGGCTCCTTGGCCCACTTTCTGGCCAGTGTCACTGGCTGCCTGACCCCCGAACTCCTTTGGTGCACTCTGTCCCAGGTGGCCCTGGTCCCTGGCGGGAGATGTGCACGTCTCCTCCCTCAGAAGCGCCACCTCCATGCAACCCCGCACCTCGATTCCTGTCAAAATGCACGCCAGGTGCTTCCACTCCCCGTGAACGTCTGGCTCTGAAGTACTTCCACGAGGGGGCGCTCCAGCTGGCTCCTGTGCCGGTCGTGTGGTGCCCATGGCAAGTCGTGGGTGTTCACCTAGGGTGGGCTGGCTGGTCAGGAGCGCTCATCTCGGCTCTGCTATGGCTCAGGCCATAGTCGGCTGGGGCTGCAAAGCAAGGCACCACCCAGAGGGCGTAAACCAAGGATGCCTGCTTCCTCACGCTCCTGCAGCTGCGTCTGTGGAGGACTCTTCCTGGCCTCTGACGGCTGCCTTCTCGCTGGTCCCGTCTTCTTCTATAAGGCCGCACACCTATGTGACCCCACCTCCAGGTAGAGTTGCACTGGACTTCAGGCTCCAGTGTGTGAATTTTGCAGGGCACATTTCAATTCGGTCTACAGCAGCTTTCCACACATGACAGAAAATAGCCTTAAAGACAAGATAAAGATACCCAGTATTCGTGGACTCTGTACTTGCAAATTCATCAACTTTCCAAAACTTATTTCTACCCAAAATTAATCCTTGTGGCGCACTCGTGGCCACCTGCAGAGGTCTGCAGGGAGGAGTGGGAGCCCCTGCCACGTGCACGGCACGGGGTGGACACTGAGACCTCAGCTCATGCTCTGGCTCATGCTGCACACAGGTCCTTTTTACAGCCTCCAAAGGGCCACGGTTCTCAAGTTTTCATGCTTTTTTTTGCTGGTGACTCCCTATTTTCAATGGCACCCAGAAGGGTGCCAAGTGCTGTCTGTTGTCTAGTTCAAGAAGGTCATGGTGGGCTTTGTGGAGAGAGGGCCCATGTGGAGGTGAGTGTGGCTCAGACTAGAGTTACTGGGCTGAGGGCTGTGATCTCAATGTGGATGAGTTAACACTACGCTATATAGGAAACGCCTGCAGCCGTAGCCCTGCAACATCCGATCCCGTCATATCTCGGAAGCTAAGCAGGGTCCGGCCTGGTTAGTACTTGAATAGGAGACCACCTGGGAACACCAGGTGCTATAGGCTTGGGAGAAGGACCCGGAAACCCACTCCCAAAAATCAATCCACCATTGAAAACCCTATGAACAGCAGAGAAGCACTGACCACAGTGTTTCACCTGTTGTACTCAGGGTCACTATGAGTCGGATACCGACTCGACGGCACCTAACAACAACAACAGCATATAGGAAATGGGGCTGGGATTTAGCTCAGTTGGTAGAGCACTGCTATGCTCTGAGGTCCCGGGTTCGATTCCCAGGACCACAAAAATAGCAGAAGGACGTGGCAACCCACTCCTGGGGCAATCCTGAAACAATCGGCCATTGAAAACCCTGTGAGGGTTGCTATGAGTTGGACATCACTTGACAGCACCTGACAACAACATCATATAGGAAACACACAGAGGTCCAGGTTATAGATTAGTCAGTCGGTAAAGT
This sequence comes from Pedetes capensis, assembly GCA_007922755.1. Classification (NCBI taxonomy): domain Eukaryota; kingdom Metazoa; phylum Chordata; class Mammalia; order Rodentia; family Pedetidae; genus Pedetes; species Pedetes capensis. Next base: position 6,632 of record VMDO01027985.1, read on the forward strand.
GTTGGGACCAGATGTATCTCTGCAGGACCGAAGCCCCAAGTATTTGCTAAATTGGTGCTCGCCGTTACCTTGTGGCACTTGAGCATCACTGCTGTGACTGTCCCACTGTGGAGTCCACCGTGTCTCAGTCACTGAGCAGGCTGGGTGTGCAAAAGGCCAAGGAACCCTGAGAGAGGTGAGCTACACGTGGCTGTTTGACTAATGGTGTCTTCCAGTGCTGACCACTAACATATTCAAGGCATACAGACCTTGGCAGAAGCTTGCTTTTTGAAAATGCCAGCCTCCACGTGGGTGAGATCCAGGGCCAGCAGTTAGGAAGAGTGTCTGGTGCAGGGTGATGGCAAAGGAAGCCACTGATGATGGCCGGTGCGGCTGGTGATTGCCTGAGTTCTAGTCAATGGCAACGTTTGGGCGTTATTGAGTCGCTCGGTCTAGCACAGGGCACACCGGCCCTTAGAGTGTACCTGGGGCCCCAGAGGAAGCCTTGAGTTACAGGTGGGGCCCTACTGGGACAGGCCCTTGGGACTGAGTTCAGGGCCACAGGGCTGAACGGGGCCAGCCTCTCCTGGGATGTGTGCAGTCACCAGAGAAGGAAGCGTAGCCCTTCCACGTAGCCAGGCCCCGCTCTGGGAAATGGCCAGCGCATCTTTCTGCAGCGGGACCGGTTTAAAGCAAGAGATGGCAGGTGGGTGTCGTGGATGCAGAACTGGCTCACCCAGTCTAAGCTGCAGGGCCAGCCAGGCGCTTTTAGCTTTGTTCTGGTGGGTTTGTTTTTATGTGAAAACATTTCCACGAAACATCGAAGATCTCAAATTCTTCACTTGTTGTTGTTAGGTGCCGTCAAGTCGGTATCCAACTCGTAGTGACCCTCATAGGGTTTTCAGTGGCTGTTTCGGGATTGCCTTGGGAGTGGATTGCCAGGCCCTTCTCCCATTTTTGCGGTGCTGGGAATTGAACTCAGGACCTCAGAGACTGCAGCACAGTGCTCTACCAACTGAGCTAAATCCCAGCCCATTCTTCACTTATAAATCCCAATTGTGCCGCATAAACAAACACGGGAGGAACCGGTGCCTGGCTGAGTCGTCGGTCCTGAGGTCTCCTCAGCCCTGGCTGGATAGTCGGATCTTGCCCAAAGTTGGTGAGGCAACAGGCTGGCATCTGGCCCCCCACACCAACTTCTTATACCATAGACTATTTGCATAATATCAAGTGCTAGTTTCTTTGGCAACCCCACACGCTTAGCCATTACTGCCCAAATATTAATCAAAGGAGCCCCAGGCGTGTGGTGAGGGCCATTTTAACAACTACTACCTGTGTCATTTAAACATTTACCCCCGTGCTGCTCCTGGGGCATTGTGAACTTCCTGCTTCCTTGGGGAAGGAAAACAGCCCAGAGACACACAGCATGGGCAGACAGCCTGGGCAGCTGGGTGGGGCCAGCATCCGGGCTGGGCTATTGTTTGGAACTGGGGGCTTCCCCACTTTAAAACTGTGATGATGGAGACCTAGTGCAGAGTGGAAGAAAGATTCTCCACCGAGCCCAAGGCGAGGCTGGCCGAGCAAAGCCTGCTAATGATAATGGCCACCCGGAGCCCTGGCTCTGGCAGAGTGCGGATGTGCCGGGATAATGCCTGGGTGAACTTTGTCCCTGGGTGTGTGTTTTTGGAGCCTGCCGGGTGACATTCAGCCTCCACATTCATTTTTATGATAATTCCAAGCAAATTGTGGTGCAATAAACTCTTCAAGCCTGTCTTTCTCGTGAAAGCCATGAATCAATCAGCTGTGGGCTTTTTTGGGGGCTTTTCAATGTATAGTGATCATTTAGATTTGACGTGCATTGTGAGACCTTAGCTTGCCTCCTCTCTCTGCTCTGTCATTAATTCCAGCCTTCGCCATTCTGAAGTACAGTGAAGGATGGCGGAGAAATCATTGCCCCTCTTCAGCTCTGTTATTGCACAAAATAGCAGCGCAATAATTTTTTGTCAATGTTTTACTCTAAAAGCTTTCTACGTCAGTTTTGAAAAGGAAGCAATAAAGCCCATTCAATGGTATGAATAAAAATCCTTTGAGGGTTAGGAGCAGAGCTTCTTTTCTTCAGCTGGTAATCAAATTGGAGCTAAAATGAAATTGAGTTTTCTTATGAAAATAGCCTTTGTTGCTGGGAAGGCTGGTAATTCATAAACAATAACCTGCTCTTTTGTGTGGATAATAATATATTCATGTTCTTTCAATAGGGTAAAAGCCAGACCTAGTGCATTATGGTACAGTAAAAATAGCAGAAGGGGCTGGCTGGAATGATCTTGAAGAAGCAATGTAGCATTCGGGGACTGTACTTGCAGCCTCCCTCTGAAAGGGTACTTTGCTTTATTTGTGCTCTGGTTTTCGTGGTTGATTTGTTGCCGCCACACGGTATTTGGTTAATCGTGGATGGTCTCAAGCTGTGCTCATCACTGCAAAGGCTGCTGCGACGCTGGCAACCCGACCTCTGCCACAGGATGCGCAGCGTTCCCAGGAGCGGCTCGGCTGGCGCTGGTGGGGACGGAGAGGTCCACAGCTGGGTGCAGGACGGCGCCGGGACGTGGAGCTGCCAGGTAGGCTGCCCGAGTCCCCTAGGAGTCGTGGGAAGACATCCTTGGGCTCAGCTGGGACGGGGGAAGTGTGGAAAGGACAACTTGCTGTGAATTTTCTGCTAAGTCCTGGGGGGAGGCAGGAGGGTGAGAGCCAGACATGGGTCAGTGAGGGGGAACCCTGTCTGCCTGTGACTGGTGGTGACTTTGACCTGGCTCACAGGTGGGTCGGGCTGCTGCGCCACCCGATGCAGGTGCAGGTGGGACCTCCTCAAGGAACCCCGTGCTCGTGTCTGCTGGTCCCCAGGGGTGCGTCTGCAGACGGACTCTGGTCCTTGGAGACCCAGTGGTGCCCGCTGTGCTGGGTGCGAGTGGCTTCCTTTGGAGAGGGGCATGCCATGGGAATTCGGATCCATGGAGTCGCCCCTGCAGACGTGTCGCTGACCAGGACACTTTGATTCTCTCCCTCAAGTTGGCAGAAAGTTGCATTCTGGCGATTGCAAAAATGTACACCTGTCCTCCCTTTAGGTTGAACAGTGGAAACAGCATTGGCGTTCCTGGACCCAGTGCTGGGACCAGGGCCGGTCTGATAAAGGGAGCCTGTCCTCTGAGGTCATTTTCTGTTCCCATAGAACGAGGTACTGGGAGCTAATTAAGTGTGCGCCCTTCTGCTGAGGTTGTGAGCCCAAGAAGGGGCACTGGCTTCTGACAGAATGCCCCAGTTGTCCTGGGAGTCATTTTTGGGTCCTCTTTTCAGTTCCATTTTACTGGCTCTCATTATAGTTCAACAGACAAACCAGAAAGGAAGAATGCATAGGAAAGTCAGCTTGAGCGCTGAGCAGCACCAGGGTGGAGTGCGGGCAGGCGGCCGCACAGGCAGACAGTGGTGGTGCTCCTGCTGGGTCGGGAGCACTGCGGGGTGGAGGTGGAGGACGTCTCCAGAGCTGCTCCGGCGTCCCCCTGAGGCACCTTCTTCCGGAGGCTCCTGCGGCTGAGCCCGAGGGCTCTGCAAGCGCCATCCTTGTTTCACAGCTAAAGAATGGAGAACGTGTCAGGACAGACACACTGCAATTTTAAGCTAGTAAACTTTGACAGTTTCAGGGGAGCTGAATCAGCGAGGGGTGGGCCCACGCGTGGACATGAACGACAGATGGGAGATGGGAGAAGGGCAGGAAGGTCTGTAACCTCACAGACTCGGCATGGGTGCAGGTTGAGTTCAACACAGGCTATCAGGCATTTTTTTTGTGTTGTTTTGGTATTTTACAATGAAATTACACGCTTGACAAAGGGAACTCTTAAAGGCACAGTGGAAGCTGACAGTTGTGGTAATATGTGTCATTATCCAATTAGTTTACACGAGTATTACGTTTTCATGTTTTGCCTAACGTACCTCTGTGTGTTTTCAATTCTAACAAATATGACTTTCACGGAAGTCTTTCAGAATGAGGATTCTAATTGTATATATTTTACTCCGCCACAGTTACTCATGTGCTTTTCAATCACAGGCACCTTAACACATTCTGAGTTTTGCATCTCTCTAAGTTCATCTTCTGGGGGGGGAACCCCAGAATTCTGGCTTTCATTATGCACTTTGTCAAACCCCCCACCACTTTCCCCTGCCGGCAGGGCCGCATGCAGGGCGGAAGAAAAGATGGCTAATTGTCAAAGAATTACCTTTCAGTGGCAGGGAGGGGCTGGGAAGGAAAGTTCCCAGTGCATATTTACTATGGAAGAAAAGTAGATTGTATTCAGCGAGGGGAGTATTGATCGGGCGGCGCACCACGGCTTCAACCTGGCAATCGCAGTTTTCCTCATTTGAACTCTCTGGTGGTCTTGGTGAGAAGTTCTCCTCTCGGTCTCAAGGGTCCTGATATGGAGGTTGCTGCTCATTCCCTTCGGAGGCAGGAGTGTTGAATGGAGACGCTGAGCCTTACAGAGGTGAGGCCAGGGGCTGGACCCTGCAGTGGCAGGTGTCTGGGAAGGAGGACTTCCTCTGAAGGGCCCTGGTCTTGTGCCTGACTGTCCCTCTAGTTCCTAAGAGACAAGAGCAAGCTATGCTCACCAGCCCCTGATTCATTAGGCTTTTCTCCCCCCCCCAGGGCTTGGGAATGAACCTGAGGCCTTGCACAGGCCGGGTAGCTGCTCTGTCGCTGAGCTACAGCCCCGGCCTCTGCCCCCCGTCTGGGGTGGCCAAGTGCAGCTCCCCTGCCTTCTGTCACTAAGAGCCACTCTCTACAGAAAGGGTCCACGGTATGAGCTGGTGACCAGGGTAGCCTCATCTGTATGGCTGGTCACAACACTGCCCCCTCCTGGCAGAGCTTGTAGGTGGAGCAAGGGGCCTCAGACCCGGGTGGGGCTCCACGTGGAAGCTGAAGACAGCATCGCTGTGAGAGGTGAGTGGCCGTTGAGTAAGGTGGACACAGTGTTACTGCTAACAGGATATTTTTATTTATCTATTTTTTTGGTGCTGGGGTGGAAGCCGGGGCTCCCACATGCTGGGCGAGTGCTCGCCTCTGTGCCACGACCCCAGCCTTTCGCGGAATTTCGAGCCTTAGAGAAGAGGATGTGAGGTCCTCTCCTGCCCGTCCGTTGGCCACCGAGGTCACGTCCCGCTCAGCCTGCGCTCTTGCCCTCGCCCTGGTTCCGGCCCAGGATGGCCGAGAGGAAGCGCCTGCTGACCCCCTGGGCGGCAGCCCTCCCTGGCAGGCCGTCTGTGGGGAGGGAGCTCCATCCTCATCTCCCCAATGGCCTGGGCACCAGTGCGCACCACGTGGTTTGGGGGACACAGAGGGGTTGGCACTGACAGGTAGGCCATTGACGTCTGGAACTTTCTCACAGGAAGTCATGAGTTCCTGAGCCTGGCTGGGCTCCGCTCCTGGCTCTGCCCTCACCGCCTGGCACATCCTGGCGCTGGGTGCGTCTCTAGCTGGAGGCTCCCTCAGCGGAGGCCAGTCTTCTGTCGTGTCTGGCGGCCAGTCAGGGTCTGGTGCCCTCCACCAGGCTCCCACCTGGTGGTCAATGGCTGTTTCTGGCTGACAGGAGTCTCCCTGACTCAGTTTCCACCAATGATTTGTTTTCAGTTAGAAATCAAGCAGATTGTATAGAATCCGCTACGAGATTAGTTAGAATCAAGCAGAATTAGAATTATGTGAAGGAAGGGCTAGAGTTTAGCTCAGTTGATAGAGTGTTGCTCTGTGCTTTCTGAGGATCCAGGTTCGATCCCTCTGGCACCACCTGCTGTGGGCACCGTGGAGGGGAAGGGCAACTTCCTTGGCTCTGAGAAGAGAGAGGGGCTGGGCCCCCACCAGGAGGAGGTGCCGTGGAGACGTGGTACTTGCAGACTTTGACCACGTAGCACGGCTGGGGCTCACGCACCTTCGGGTGGCAGAGGGGACAGAACCAGGGCTTGGACCCAGGGCAGTCTGGTTTGCAAACCAGACTCAAATGGGTCAATGGCTGTTTCTGGCTGATAGGAGTCTCCCTGACTCAGTTTCCACCCATGATTTGCTTTCAGTTATAGAATTAAGCAGAATTAGAATTACGTGAAGGAGGGGCTGGGGTTTAGCTCAGTTGGTAGAGTGCTGCTCTGTGCTTTTTGAGGACCCGGGTTCGATCCCCAGCACCGCAAAAATGGAAGAAGGATGTGGCAATCCACTCTTGAAACAATCCCCAAACCTGTCAGCCACGGAACACCCCTATGCGGGTCGCTATGAGTTGAACGTGACTCAACGGCACCTAACAACAACACCATGTAGAGAGAGGGCAGAAAGGAAAGGGGTGGATAGCCACAGAGAAAACATTCAGTGTGGCCTTGTGACTGTCTAATCTTGCTACTTAAAGTTTAGCTCAGTGGTAGAGTGCTGCTCTGAGGCCCCAGGTTTGATCCCCAGCACCACAAAAATGTGAGAAGGACCTGGCAGCTCACTCCCAAAACAATCCTGAAACAATGGAAAACCTATGAACAGCAGAGAAGCACTGACGTAGTGCCGGGCATGGCACAGTGTGGGGAGCATTTCTGTTGTACATAGGGTCGCTATGAGTCAGACCTGACTCCACAGCACCTAACAACAGCTGCTCAGGGGAGCTGGTCATTTACATCAGGGGACAAGTGTGGTGACTTTATGTGGAGACGAATGCAGTCAGGTTCCAGACTTCGCCTAGCCCTAGCCCTCCCCTGCCCGGGAATTTGCATTTGCTGTGACAGGACTAGGTTGCCCGCAAGACACTGGCGCACACCGAATCGGACATGGGTGTGGGTGAATGCACACTTTTCGTTTGTCAGGGAGTCAGAAATAGACGATAGCCAGCGACTTCTGATCATCAGAAAAATGTCAGACGGAGGAGCTGGGTACCCAACCGGCTGTTGTATTAGAACACTGAGAGCCAATGTCAACAATTACAAAGGACATTACGTGGATAATTCGGTCAAAATTGTATCGGTGTTTCTTTTTTACCTGCTTGAATCCCTCCCCTACTTGATCTTCTCCTTTCTGAAACTTTGGGGCTGAGGTTAAATGCTTTTTGACTGCTGTATGCAAATTGCATCTTCAAAGTTCAAAGATCCAGCACAAAGCCTGTCACTGCTTTGAAGCCTCCTTTCCTTTGTGCTATTGAAAACCAGGAGCCTGCTTACAGATGGGTGCTGCTTGTGCACGGCCAACAAGAGATCTACAAGTCTCACTTAAGCTGTGCTCCCGTCCCGAGCACACGTTTTATACCCCTTGTGGCTAAAGCTTCCTCCGGTGATTTCTGAAACATAGGTTGTAAAGAAAATGTGCAATGTTACATTTTATCCCAGCTTTAGTTCATACTACGTTTTTTTAAATAAATGCCATGTCCCAGGCATTTATCTCAGAAGTGAAAAGAAAATGATTCCTGTGTTCTTTGGAAGGCATTAGATGAATTCTAAAAATACCATTTCTTTTTAAAAAGTTAATGTTTTAGCATACAATTGTTACATGAAGAATGTACCCAGTATAAGGATTTAAAATCATTCTAGAAATATTTGGTGTATATTTTCAACATGGAGAATATTTCAGTTTCCCAAATCATGGTTTTGATCTCCTTTGTGATTGCTGTTTAAGGGCTTCGATTGTGCTTATTTCTGGAGGTAATCATTGGCATTCTTATTACATTTCAGTTTTTCTCTTCAGTATTACCTTATACAGCATCTTTCTTTAATTTGAAAGGAAGCGTAAGTCGCTGTACTTCAGTACAATGGTTCTGAAGAGTGGGCAGGACTGGGTCTGGAGGGGATGGGTTCCCAGACGCCCTGAAGATACCAAAATCTATGGTTGCTCAAGTCCCGTGTATTCAGTGGTGGGGGATTGGACATAACCCGTGATGTCCTCCCGTGTGCTCTGCCGTCTGTAGAGTACTTACGGCGGCTAACACGTGCAGATGCTGTGCACGTAGGGGTTACTGTGTTGCTTAGGGAATGACAAGAGAAAATGGCTGTACATGCCCAGTGACGATGACATTATTTCCAAACATTTCTGATCTGTGATCAGCTGAATCCATAGATGTGGAACTTGTGGCCTCGAGGGCCACCTGTGTCTGTCAGAGGTACATCTTACCGCATGAGTCATCCGTCCAACTGGTTTAACTTAAATAATCGGACCTGAGTTCTGCTGGAAATATGTTGGCCATCGTTCTTTGGTTTATAGTAGATTTTGAAGTCATATACTTAGGGGAAAAGAATGAACTGGGGAAAATCTTGTAGTCCCCACCGTTTGCAGTATTAGCACCATTGTTATCATAAATCAAAAACGTAATGCATTACGCCTATGTTGGCAGTGTGTCTGTCTCTTCGCCCTAGCCACTCCAATTCTTTTGAAGCCACTTGTTACCCTGGCATATAAAAGTAGGTTCCCCTTCTTTCAGAGTTTCTTGGTTAATTGAAACCCTCTGTCTTTTCCATTTCTGAGATCTGCTGCTTCTCCGAGCCTTATGTTTTGCAGCTAGAAATAAAGAAATTATCTGTGCCAGCTCCAGGCCGGTGTGAATTCCCCCTTCTTGTTTCCACAGTCCTGGGGCGCACAGAAGCACCCATCTAGCAAACTACAAAACTTTGAAATGTGTGGAGCTGAGTTCTCACCCTGTGTTTTCATCCCTGGGGTCTAGAGCGAGGGCCACAAATGGAGGCCAGTGTGCCCTGTGCCCCACCAAACTGATGCCGTCCGGCTGTGTCTCCCGCCATCTCAATGTGCCTTCAAGGTAACTGGGCCTGGCTGAACCCGGCAGTCTCACCTCCCAGGGCTTCTGTGTGCGAGCCTGGAGGGTGAGGCCCACTGGCCCCAGACTCACTGCCCCGCTCACGTCCCAGGCATCTTGGCTGGGTCTGCACCCCACAGGCGGCTGCGTCTCACTCCTCCTTGGGGACAAGTGTGGGAAGTGGTCTGTACGGGTCTGGGAAGGGGCCTGTGTCGCCTGTGCAGAGCATGTTCCGGTCCTGGTGTCATAGGGTGCTCCAGGTGGGTGGGCCCTCAGGCAGCACCTACCGGCCCAGGGGACCCCGGGGAGGGCCAGAGGGTTCAGGGCAGGTGGCTCTTTGCCCTGGTCTGAGGACAGAGGGACCTGTGGTCTCCCAGATCGCTCAATTACTCAGCAAATGGCTGTGGGCTGCCTTTCCTCTGGGCAGTGTGCTCTGAATTCTACGGTGTATTTACTCCTCCTGGCTGAATTTCATAAACAACTGGATACTGCTGGGCCTTCATCGAATGTTGGAACTGAAGCGTGGCCCTGGGTCTCCCTTCTGGAGGCAGAAACACCTGAAGGAAATGGTAGGGTGGGCCCTCCGGGCTAGCAGCCCCCTGGAGCGCATCCCTCCGTCCCTCTGGGGCCAAGCTGAGGAGGTGAGATCCAGTCACAGGCTGAGGTGATGCTTAAATGAGCGACGATGTTTCTAGTCCAGTCTTAGAATATGTTTTCAGTTCTTATACACAGTGGCCTCGGGGTTGCCCTGGCTTACCAATCCGAGCCTGGGTAAATCCCCATGTATAAATATCTTTGAGCTTTCTCATTCTTTCTATCATAACAACTTGGGTTTGATGAAAGACAATCATCAATCCGACTTGGGCTTCAAACCTGAAACAATGTCTTAGTTTGAGGAATTCTGAATTCCTAGAATGGAAGGATCCCCGAATCGATTATTGTTGGAAAATCTACCTTCCAGGCTCCATTTCCACGACATCCCCAGGTAAGGAGGAGCCAGGGCCAAATCTTTACAGCCGGAGCGGAGGGCAGGCAGACTCTGGAGACAGTGGCCACCTGCTGACTCACATCACCAGCACGGGCGGTGTTCAAAAGGCACAGTGCTCTGTTTGTTTTTTTTTGTGGTGCTGAGGGTTGGACCCAAGGCCTCTCTCCTGCATGCTCTACAAGTGCTGGACCACTGAGCTGCACCCCCAGCCAATTTTTTACTTTTTTGAGACAGGGTCTCGTTAAGTTATGCAGACTGCCTCTGGTCTCGAACTTGTGATCCTCCTGCCTCTGCCTCCCGAGCTACTGGGATTACAGGATTACAGGCGTGCGCCACTGCGCCTGGCACAGTGCTCTATTTTGAAGAAAACAAAAGATTTTGTTTTATATCCTGGGCACAAACAGACTTTACAAAAAGAAGCCAATTTCATTCTGTCCTTGGAAGGAGATAACTAGACTCAGGGTCTCGCATTAAAAGCAAAACCCAGAGTTCTCAGAATCGATATCTTTCCCATTTGTCTTGGGAAGGTCTTTCAGCCCAACTCCCAAATGTATAAAGGGCCCTGGGCCAGGCTCCAAGGCAGCCCCTTCCTGCGCCTGGCTCTTATTTTAGGACACAGTGCCCTTAGGGATGCTGGCTTTGGTCATCTGTGCCCAAGCCTGAGACAGGACCCCGGGGATTCCCTTCTGTCGCCTCTGCCAGCAGCGCAGCATGCCTGCTTCCTAGTGCTGGTCGGGTCGTTAGATGGTCCCTGTCTGTCCACGCTGTGATGGGCTGCGGAGGAGGAGGAGGCGCCTTCCCTCCAACGAGCTGGCTCTGTGACTGAGGAGCCCAGAGGAGGCTCACACGCGGGGTTTCTGCAGAAACCACAAATGGGAACTTTATGACTTGCATCCAAGAAAATGGTGCTAATTTTGGGAAAGGCCCTGTGGTAGCCTAGAAAGCGGGCCAGATTCAGGGGTCACTCACAGGAGACTCAGGCCTCTTGGATTCTGGAAGTGGGGAGAGACAGTGAATGCCCTTCCTCAACCTGTCTATGATTGCTAGTTTGTCCCCATGGATCCCTCACTGAATTTTTATATTTAAATCAGATGGCGAAACTTGTCTGAAGCCATAGCACCCTGGCTTCCAATCTTGCCTGATGTTGGAAGCTAAGTAAGGTCGGCCTGGTTAGTCCTTGGACGGGGGACCACCTGGGAATACCAGGTACTGCGGGCCCAGGAGAAGGACCTGGAAGCACACTCCTGAAACAATCTGCCATGGAAAACGTACGAATAGCAGAAAGGCACTGACATAGTGCCAGGCATGGCACAGTGTCAGGAGTGTTTTGTTCTGTTGTACACAGGGTTGCTATGAGTCAGACCCATCTCGACGGTAGCTAACAACAACAAGCATAACTTACAGTGGTTTGATTTGTGAATCAACCATTTTTTGCCTTTATAATGATGCAAAAGCACAACCCATACAGACCAAAGTATGGCCACATAGCTGTACTTTCAAGACAGTATTTAACACGTCACGTGACATGTTCAACACTTTGCTATAAAATATGCTCAGAGTTGGCTTGCTCTGCTCAACTGCCAGCAAGTGTACATGTTCTGGGCACCTTCAAGGTGGGTGGGGCTCAGCTGGGGTGTTGGGTAGGTTGGGTCTGTAGCTCCATTGTGAGTAGAGGAGTATTTGTCCTGGGAAAGCTTTAAGGGTCACAGGAGCAGGAAGGAGCCTCTCGGGAGTTCCTTCCATTTGCGCTTAGCTGTGCAGTCCAGGGCCACATGGGTTAAGCTCCCAGCACTGGGGAGAGTTTGCCGCCTCCCCACATACATGTCTCCATTCTTGTGTGGGCACACGTCATGTTAGAAGGGGCAGCTGGTAGACTAAGGAGCAGCAGGCGGGTTGGTGATGGGGTTGGGGAGCCCTGGGGCTTCTCAGGCCACCCCCTGCCACTGTGGTCTTGGTGAGGAAGTACAGCCATTGCCTAGCCTGGCTTAAAATGTAAATGCCACAAACTCTCTTTTCTGGAAGACTCCAAGTATCCCTGGTTGACTCAATGGCTCATCTAGTTTGCTGATGACAGCCTCCCGGGCCCAGTGGGACGGGAAGGATGGTGATGTGGCTGGCTGGATAAGCCAGACAATGGGGGTGGGGGACGGTGTGGACGCACTGATAAAAACACGTCAACATACATAATTATAAAGATGAAATAAAGTGAATTCAAACGGAACAGATTTCAGGCTTGCTAAAACACGTCTCTGATGTCAGCAAGAGAGAGAAAGATGCACAGCCGCCTCTGTCTCCCAGGGACTCTGTGTGGGGGTAGAGGAGGGATGGGGAGAGGGCGGGAAGGTTCTGGGAGGTTGAATTGGACACATGGAGAGCCTTCCCCAAGACTGTCAAGTCTACCCGAGGGCAGCTGGAGCGGAGGCTGTTTGGAGAAATTGTGTTGAGTCTTCTCAAATATGATGCCAATCACCTAACTGCTACAGCGTAGGGTATTTCCTTGAATGATCACTTGTCCAAATAGGATTAAGCAACATGGCAGAAGAAAACAATGTAAGGTGGAACCTGAGGGGCAGAAATAAAACCAGCACAGTTTTGTAGGGGTTGTCTTTTTTTTATATGTGATATATGACTTTGTGGCTTTCAGATGCTTTGAAATTGCTGTTCAAAATTTTTATTGCCTATATGGGATTTAGCTCAGTTGGTAGAGCACTGCGCTTTAGTCTCTGAGGTCCTGAGTTCAATTCCCAGCACCGCAAAAATGGGAGAAGGACTTGGCAATCCATTCCCAAGGCAATCCCAAAATAGCCATTGAAAACCCTACGAGGGTCGCTATGAGTCGGATACCAACTCAACAGCACCTATCAACAACAACAACAAAATATAAATTTCACCCTGTATTACTTGCCTTTAATAGTTTATGTTCTTTATAAATGCAACATGTGGTCATTATAATAAATTTAAAAAATAAGCTGGCATCATGGCACACACCTGTAATCCCAATGACTGTAGAGGTTGAGGCAGGAGGATCTTGAGGCCAGAGGCAGCCTGGGCATCTTGGTGAGATTTTGTCTCAGAGTAGAGCACTTGCCTAGCATGCGCAAGGCCCTGGGTTCAGCTCCCTAGTACTGCCCAGACAACTGGACACGCAAGGGTGTAGTTCAGTGATAGAGCACTTGCGTAGCATATGCAGTGTCTTAGGCTCCATTTCCTGTACCAGAAAAGAAAAATCATCCGAAGACCACTAATCTCAATCTCTGGAGTGATTTTTCTAGTCTTTTTTTCCCTCTCTGTGTACATTTTACTCACATCTAAAGGGAAACCTTGGCCTGAAATCTCCTTGCATTTGCATGACAAAAATTAGAAGAGAACTTCAAACTCATTGCAGTGCCAAGAAGTAGATATTTTATCTGGATCATCCTTGGTCAGGTCTTTTTTCTTTTTGTAGTGCTTAGAAGTCAAACCCAGAGCCTCGCACATACTTTGTAAGTGCTCTACCACTGGGCTGCCTCCCCAGGCCATTTTTCATTTTTTGTTTTGAATTAGGGTCTCACTGAGTTACACAGGCTGACTGTAGCCTTGAACTCATGACCCTCTTGCCTCAAGCCCTCCGAGTAGCTAGGATTACAGGTGTGTACTACGGCGCCTGGCGTGGACAGCACTTCTAAAATTGTTGGCATGTGCCGGGCGCGGTGGTGCAAGCCTGTAATCCCAGAAGCTAGGGAGGCAGAGGTGGGAGGATCACAAGTTCAAGACCAGAGGCAGTCTGTGTCACATAGCAAAACCCTGTCTCAAAAAAAGTTAAAAAAAAAAAAAAAAGGGGGTGGGACTGCAGCTTAGTGGTTCAGCACTTGCAGTGCATGCAGGCACGAGGTCCTGGGTTCAACCTCCAGTACCGCAAAAAAAAAAAAAAAAAAAAAAGTTGGCGTGTGAGTATATGGACAAGCTGTCCCTGGCGTCAGGGGTTCCTCACACGGATGTGTCCTTGTGAATTAGAGCGCATCTTACCCCTGTGGCCAGGTTTAAGAATGGCAGAAGCCGTCCTTTGCCCAGTGAGAAGAAAAATATCCGTCCCTCCTCCTCTCCCTCTTCCTCTCTCTCCCGCCTTGTTCTGGCGGATGAACCCAGGGCCTCGCACATACTTTGCAAGTACTCTCCCCTGAGCTGCATCCCCAGCCCACATTTTGCTTTTTATCTTGAGACAGGGTCTTGCTAAGTTGGGCAGGCTGCTTCTGGCCTTGAACCTGCCATCCTCCTGCCTCTTCCTCCTGCGTGGCTGGGGTTACAGGCGAGCCCCACTGCACCTAGCTTCCTCTCTCCTCTTTGATGAGAACCGAAATTCTCCCCTGAGAGCTTCCTTTCTTTGGCCTATCTGGTTAGTCCTTGGATGGGAGACCACCTGGGAATACCAGGTACTGTGGGCTTGGGAGAGGGACCTGGTAGCACACTCGGGTGAGTGTGAAAGGTGAAAGGGCACGTCCTGCCTGGGTAGGAAGAGCCTTTGTGCTAGGAGGAGGTGAGTTCATAGCGAACAGATGTGAGAAGTAAAAGTTGTTGCTGCTGAGAGAGGGAAGGGGCTCGTGGGCCCCGCGCCTGTGTGTGAGGGGCCGAGAGCAGCTCACACCGCTGAGGAGGACGGTCCGCGTGCCGGCTGCTGTCCACCTCACCCTTCCCTCCTGTCTGTGCTTCGGGTCCCGGGGCCGATGTGGGTCTGTGTGTGTCTGTGCGCGCATGGGCAGAACTGTGGCATTCACATCTCAGCCTCGGCTGCCTTGTGGTGTCTCTGTGGTGTGTGTGTGTTGTGTATTGTGTATGTTGTGTGTTGAGTGTTATGGCGTGTGTTATATGTGGTGTGTGGTGTGTTGTGTGCTGCGTGTTGAGCATTGTGGCGTGTGTTATATGTGGTGTGTGTTGTGTGTTGTGGGCAGCCCGCACAGTCCTGTAGGGCTGGTTACGTGGTTGCCACGTGTGGTGCTTTATTTCCTTCTGCTGCCCTGGAGGCCCGTGAGCTTCTCTGAAGCATCCCCAGGAGCCACAGGGAGCCCCACGGCTGCAGGCTGCCTGTCCCCTGGCACCGTTAGCTGAGTGGTGCCAGGGAACAGCCTGGCCTCAGCCTGAATGTGGACTCCCATCTCACGTGTCCTCTGGCTCAGGGGTAAAAGAACACAGCCCTTGCTGTCAACTGTGACGCCGACATGAGCGGCACTTTGCATTGTGGCCGGAGGCGGGCTGTGAGTCACTGCGGCGCGTTTGGATCCGATGCAGTTACCACTCACTGAAGAGCCCCAATCTTTTTCTAGGGGACCCAGGCATGGGAGAAGGCGTGAGAGAGACTGGGCCTAGGTGTCGGGGTGGCAGGTGCTGGCCGCAGAGGAGGCTCGGGGACGCGGCATGCAGCTCCCTGTGAGCAGGGGAGCGGGAACAACTCCTCGGATCTCCGAGCCACCAGGGTGTGCCCCTTGCCCTGGATCCTTTCCCTGAAGAAAACGGGAACTTTCCACCCACGTCACTAGAGGGCGAGCTGGCCGCGAGCTCCCGGGCTGTGGCTCCATCTGGAGAGTGAAGGGGACAATCGGAATCAGTAACCGGGACCAGGCTCTGGTCTCCCTCAGGCCACACTCAGGGCCTCTCTCACTCTGGACAGATGACCCTCACGGTCCTCACCTTGTTATACATCTGTGACACGCAGGGACCTCTGGGGACAGGATGTGGGACAGTGAGGGGGAAGCGTACAGGGGACTGGCCAGGGCCGTTCAGGCAGCCACAGGAGGCAGAGATGGTAGCGGCTGGCCCTGAGGAGGCAGAGGCGGAGCTGAGCTGTGCCCCCCCCCCCCCGTCCCTTCAGGACCATGCTGGGGGCAAGGAAGACTGACCCGGAAGCAGCCTGCCCATGTCAGGAGCAAAGCCCCAGGGTGGCAGGGCAGCTGGGCTGCCTGGGGCTGCTTTGGGGGCCAGCATTCGACTCTTCACACCTGGGCGTGTGTCCAAGGCCCCTTGGAGGGGATCGGACTTTGTTGTATATCCTCCCAGCAAAGGAACTTTCCTGGTCTTTCCTGTCTCCCAGCCTTACAGGATGGGTTTGGGTGTGGGGGGCTGGGCTGCTGGGGTGGATCCCCCCTGTGGGTGCCAGACCGCGAGAGCAGTGGGCGTCACTTGAGCAGATCCCGTGCGGCTCCAGAGGCTCCTGGCGGCATCAGGAGGCCCAGAGGCACAGTGGGTCCCCCCTTCGCTGGATGAAGCTGCCCAGCCTGCTCTTCTCAGCATCTCTGCCTGCTGGGTCCCTGCCCTGCACAGCTCTCTCCCTCCGCCACACTCAGGGCCTCT
This sequence comes from Pedetes capensis, assembly GCA_007922755.1. Lineage (NCBI taxonomy): Eukaryota > Metazoa > Chordata > Mammalia > Rodentia > Pedetidae > Pedetes > Pedetes capensis. The sequence goes on from VMDO01027985.1 coordinate 22,721, forward strand.
CTCGCCTGCCCCAGATCTGGTGCACAGCCCCCCCTCTCAGGGCTGCCTGATTATTTCCAGAAAGGGTGTGGGGCCAAGGGCACAAGGCACCAGGCTGGGACAGCTGTGTGGAGGGTTTGAGCAGATGATAGGTTCACCATGACCATGCTAATGCCTGACACCTGGGAGGAACCCCCACCCCCCTACCCCACTGTGCCCCCAGGCCATGTCCGACCTCAGCTCCAACCCCACTCCAGAGTCCCTCCCTCCTCTTAGCTCTCAAGCAAAGCAATGGCAGCAAATTGGAAACAAGGGGGGCAAAACAAGCAGGGAAGCTGCCCTTTGTTCTTCGTGGTAAGGTTTGGTCAAAGCGTACTCCGGATGAGGTGGCAATGGCGAAGGGACCAGGCGGGTCTCCTTAGGAGAGAGTGGAGGCTGGGCTTGGAGCAGCGAGGGGAAGACGGGGTCACAGGCAGATCACATGCCGCCTTTCCTCCGAGCTCCATGCTCTGTCTCCCTGGAGAATGTTCGCCTCGGTTGTTTGACAGCTAAGGTGGTGAAAAGGGGAGAAATTAAAGGTAATGACAAGTTCACCGCAGAAGACAACAGAGATGCACAGGAGACTCGCCTGGCGCTGTCTCCGTGCCTCTCTGTCAAGGAAACAGCATCTGTCGGACGCTGGCCTCCTGGGGGCTGACAGCTGGCACCAGGGGAGGATGGGGTTTGGGCAGCGGGTCCTTCCTGTGTGGGGAGGGATGTCTACACTGCAAGCACGGGTTGTGTGTGGAGAAGTGTACGCTGTGGCCCCTGCTCTCAGGGTGAGCGAGAAGGCAGGACCGACCCAGGACTCGAGTCTGATGGGGGAGGTCTTCCCGGGTGCTCAGTGTGGGGAGGAGGGAGCTGCACCGTGCAGGGAGCCGAGGTCCCCGTTGCCAGACCGCAGAGGATGGTGGGAAGGCAGGTTTGTCTCTCTCTCCATCTTTCCCATTTCACAGAGGGTGAATATAACGGGACATTTGGAGCAAGAAGTGGTGGTGGTGATAGGTGCTGTCGAGTCCTGTCCGACTCATAGCGACACTCACAGGGCTTTCAGTAGCTGCTTATTTTGGGATTGCCAGGTTCTTCTCCCATTTTTGCAGTGCTGGGAATCGAACCTGGGTCCTTAGTGCAGGACATCGCTCTGGCAACTGAGCTAAGCCTCGGCCTTTCCCAGCCCAGCAAGAACTGAGTGAGTTCCAAAAGCCAGTAGCAATCTGAGCTTCTGATGAGTTTTAGGGGTGGGGTGGTGGGGTGACAATATGTGCCACCCCAGTGGTGGCCACGGATGACTTTATGGGTCAAACTGCTGCCCATCCTCCCTCCCTCCCATGCTGCGCTCCGAGGGCACAGATCCACATCGTCCCACGTGGCTGGGTGCCAGGAGAGCGTCCTGCTCCTTGTGCCTGAAAGGTCTCGGAGGCTGATTTCAGGGGTTTTCTCGAGGTCCCCTGCCTCCTAGAGTGCTCTGCCTAGACCTTTCCAGGGAGTGGTCTTTTCTCCTGTACTTGCTGAGGCCCCAGGTCTTGGGGAGTCGTCAAAGGAATGGGGGAGGCAGCGCTGTTCTTGGGGTGAGACCCACACGTCCGGCCCAGCTTTAGGAGTGTCACGGCGCCCAGAGCCACGCTGGCTGTTCATGCCATTTCCCAGGGAGAATCAAGGGGCAGCGAGAAAGCATCGCAGGCTCCCCTCCACCCAGCCCCTTGTGTCGGGGAAGAGAAGTCACATCGTGGAGTTTACTTTCCTTCTGTAAAAATCTGAATGAGAACATCTGCTCTGCACGCTTCTTGCTTTGTGTGGAGGA
>VMDO01027986.1:0-24531 GCA_007922755.1 Pedetes capensis
TCTTTATATAGTTCACCCATGGAATGGCCTGAGCCAATCAGCTTTCAGTCCAATTGTCCAATCAGGAAGGGTTTTGTACAAACATGCAACCAAGTTACTTTCATTTTCCCTAGATTTCTAACTTACAAACCAGATATTCAAACGCCATTTTCCCAGTTTGGGAGTTTTTGCCAATTTCCTCCCAATTCTTCCCTACAGGAGTAAGGAAAAAGACCACAATAGACTTACCCAGAATATGTTTTTCATACACAAGTGATGCTACAACTCAACCATCTATGAAACCGGCCCTTCAAAAACCATAAACAATTAGGCTGACATGTCTGGAGATGAGGATAATATGATTCCATAATAAAATTTAAATCATTATATTTGTTATCCTAATTTTCCCAAGTAGTCAGTATTATGAAATGATGCAAGTTGGACATTTCCATTTCCCAGCCCTGGGAAATCTTTAAATATGGGACAACCCTCCTACCAGGAAGTTTTATTAATGAAGTTTTAGTTGGAGGTTTAATTAAAATTCCAAATTATCACCAAGTCAAACATTAAGTTATAGTCTGTGTGTAGATGCTATAACTTCCTGGGTAACCTAAATATATAAAACTCACTCTCCCTAACTACAATCAGTGACTCATTCCTCCTTTCCCTGTCAGACATACGTGACCTGGACGCTCCTATGTTCAGTCTCCCAGTTTTCCTGGGACCTTATAGCAAATGTTAATTTCCTCTTACACTCAACCACATTTTCACTGGGTAGCTGGTCCACTCGTTCCTTAGGACACCCTTCTTGCACAGCAAACACCAAGTATGGAGGTGTTCAGAAAACTTTTTTTGAGAACCAAATGTACCACTGTATTTCCTCATCATTAACATTGATCCAGGCTTTATTTACTTGTGGACTGATCATTTCCTTTACCAGGTAACAGAAGGACAGAGACCACCTACTAACTCTTGCTCACCTTGCTTTCTTTCCATGGAAGCCCACATCACCTACATTCCTTTAATCGTAACATCAGAAAGGTGATTTATTCATAATTCTTTTCATGGATTCACCGTTTTGTTTTTCCTCCTCCTCCATCCCACCCAATGATGTGGTACTTCCATGATTTTAGTCAGTTACTTTCTTCCTTATCTCAGAGCTTCTTTGATCCACTGCCTTGTTTTCTTATTCCATCCCCCACATTCATGACTGCGAATTGATGGGTATGACTGTGAATAGATGCGTATTACTGTATTATTACACAGTAAATAATGACACACACATAAAATCCATACTGAGAAATAAAGAGGTTTAGTCGCTGTCAATGCTACTGGTTATACAGAAAGGTAGGCACCCAAAACACAATTTACCTTTACTCCAGAACAACACTAGAGGATCTCCAAAGTTAATTATGTCTCATCTTACTCATAATTGCCTTATAATAACAATGCTTTATATTTCAAATAGTGAATAAGGCAGTGCCTTTATGGGACCACTGAAATGTGGATCTAAAAAGCTATAAAACTTATTAATTATAATTATCTCTGTCTTTTCTATTCATTCAGGGATTTCTGATTTGAAGCCTTACCTTGAATGATAAAACCAAATCAACTTTAAAAATAAAAGCAAACTGTTCATTATTATAAAATTTCTAAGAAATCTGTGATCAATAACCTATAGTACTTCCTGTTGGACCTAACACATAGTGAGTTCTCAATAAATGACTATTGAATAGATGGATAAGCTAATGAATTCATGGTGTGAGAAGAAAGTAATAAAACTTATTTCTATATACTGCACATGAAAGTTCATCCAATACTTCAAAGACAGAGTACCTATGCTATTTCTTGAATGAGTGCCTAGCACTTTGAAAAGACATAAATAACTGAATGTAGATCAAGGTAAAACCTAGTAATGATGACACATCTCCATGTTTTTGGCTTCATTTTTCTTATGCTTAAAACAGCTCCCAATCTTCCTGTCAGAACTCACTCTGTCCTTCTTATTGAAACTATCATTCATTGTCAAGGTATTGGCAATAAAAAACAAACAACAGGGAAAGCTAGTATTTTGCATTCATTCCTCTTGAAGACAGTGGACAAGTCAGTCCATCTTCTTCAACCTCTATAAACTCTTCACTATACATTCCCCAATCTGCCTCTCTCTCCCCTGCCTTAGGGAAACTTTTCCCACCCTGGCCTAAAGACATAGATGTCTTAGTCATGAACAGAATACCAAGAGGCAAAATAAGTACAACTCCAATTCTTCATGGAATAACACTATACTTCCTTCAACTTCATAAGTTCGGTCAGCCACAAAAAAGCAACAAAGCCAAAGCTGGGATTCACAGACTTGAGATCCTATGTCTTAACTCAGGGATTAGCCCTGATCCAGAGAGAAGAAAGTCCAGAAGCTTTGGTCAATTCTGGATCATTCCCATTCACAGGAGAACAGGGGAATCCACTTGCTATAGCCATCAAGAACTTGCATCTGCTCTATGGAAATGTAGTAGATACAGTTTGACTTGAATTCCAGGTTCAAACGAGAGTATTTCCTTTAGATTTAAAAACCCCTTATGCTTATGACGATAAGAAGGAACAATGAGGGTAAGTGACGATATCACATTAGATGACTCCCCTTTTCAAACTGTGTCCAGGTTAGACCGAGATCCAGAATAGAGATTAGAGCAGGTTATGGGCACCAGCTTTTATAACTTCAATTTAAATGCATTTATTGCATTGCCAAGTATCATAAGGATAAAGTAACTTGCTTGCTTTTTCCTCAATCAATAAACTCCAAAAAAAAACGTATGCCCCTTTCCTGTGCTTCAACTCAGCTATGTACTCTAACAATGGTCCTATCATCCAATTCAACTGTACACTCTAATAATGGTCCTACCTTCCAACTCAATGAGGCATTCTAATAATGTAGGAAAGATACATAGACAGCTTTAAAAATCACTTGAAATGAGGGCAGTTAGTTTCTATTTAGCTATAGAGTTACCATACGTTCTAGTTCATCTAAGAACTAAAATCTAGAATACTTCTAAAGCTTTTGAGCACCATCAAAAAAGAGTCTCCCCCAGGCCTGGAAAGATAAAATTTACAGATTGCTAATGGCAGTTTTATGTAATCTGTTTAACACTTAGAGGATTATAAAAAAGGGGAAAAAAGGAATCAGTCCTGTGACTATAGTGAAATTGCTAGTTTGATTTAAAGTTGACCCAGGCTCAAAGGCTGCTGCTGATGCCATGCTGGGAGGGGAGGTGCTCAATACACAAGACATCTCCCTTTCTCTTCCTCTCACCACCATCACTAAAGTACTCAGGATCCTGAGCTGGCCTTCAGGGCCAATTTCCCTTCATCTAGGAAGGAAGCTACCTACAGAGTCAAGCACAAAGTAAAGATAAAAGGATGAAGTTTGCCCCAGGATGCCAGTCCACATGCCAGGCTAAGAACACCCACCATCAATCATGCTTCCACTCCAGCACTTCACCCAGGTGTTTGTGTGCTCTTTGACTGGCCTACACTTCTAGCCTTCAAGTCTGATACATCCTTATATGCCATTAAATGGTGCAGTTTTCAACCTCTGCTACAGCTGTGCCTTCTCAGAACGTTAGTCCAAAACTGACCTGGTGAGTTATGGTTCCTGGAAAGACAACCAGACATCTCTGACAACAAAAGTTACAGAGCCTTTCCTAATAACTTAATAAAGGGAATAAGAGTACTGGTTTATCCTATATCAACATAGTTAATCTCACTAAAAGCACTGGGAAATCCTCTATCTCAATGTGGAAGTCCATCTTTCCTTGTCACACACTACATCATGGTCATGGGAAAAAAGTAAAATGAATGCCACATTCCTCTGGTTTACAAATGGCCTCCTGAGAATTCTCTTTCACCTCCTACTCCCAGGTCTCTGGTCAGTTTATGTTTCTCTAATCCCACTCTAATGATAAACATACAGCTCCCAGCAGCACTTCATGCATGTACTCCATATTTGCAAGTATATTTAGTCTTCCATTGGTTTTTTTCCACACAAGATACCCATGGAAAAAGCTCTGACAAAATTAAATGCATTCAAACAAGTACTGTAACTCACCTAGAGCTCAAAATTAGTCAGTTCTCAATAATGGGGAAGTCTACTTCTACTTTAAATTCTACTTTGAAAGAAGTCCTCTGTTACCAAACTTCCCTTCTTCTTGTACCAACTGGCACACCATCTGGAATTTAAAAGAAACAGAGCTTTGTCTTGATGAGAATGAACACCCTAGATCCAGAAAGGAGGTTGAGTGTGCAAATAAAAATCAGCAAGATTCTTGTTAGTGCTGCCATGGTAACATAAAGGAGGCAGGGAGCTGAGACCCCTAAGAGTCCAGTTTCTTAATTCCCAAGGATGTCTGTTAATTAAATGGAAGTAAATTGGATAAGACAGGAGATGGGGATCAGAGAATTGCAGCCAGGAATAGTTAAGGGAGGGCCATCAGCATATTTCTAGATATCTCAAGCAAAGATTGCGGTAGTAAAAGCTGTGTTGTTACTGGAGACTGCAAGGATGCACACTGGTGACCACAAGGAATTTTACATTTGGTTTGATGCATTTATTCCTAAAGAATCTTTGATAGTGTCCCATTCTATCCAAAGAGAGCATCTAAGGATATTAAGCAATTCCATGTCAGATATTTCATTTTATTGGTATTAGCCCTCTAGAAGTTCAATCAGTGTTTTCTAATTAAATTATTTTACATAAACCAGCCTTGTTTTCAGCACTGCCTTTCTGGCAATGATACTGAGATACACAGCAAAAACATATTTGACCTGGGAGTCAAGGACCTTAGTTTCTTCTAGAGTCAGATTATCCTCTACTTGACTATGAGACAGGCAAATTATGAACCATTCTTTCTGTATCTTGACCTATGAAATGAAGTGATCAGAGTCAAGTAATCTAAATTTTGACAGTGTTAAAGTTCTTCTATCACTTGGTACATTGGGTAAGCTCACAAAGCACCTAATAGTTTGAGGTATGGTGGGAACACAAAACAGTTTTTGTTTTTGTTTTTGTTTTTGTTTTTTTAATTTTCCTGCCTCCAAAGACTTTAAAATTTATTAGGATATATTTTGGATCACACAAGACTATGATTTCCTTGAGGACCTAATTCCTTGTACTGAACCTAATTTATTTGTTTCCTGTGGTATAATGTTGTTGTTGTTGTTAGGTGCTGTCGAGTCAGTATCCGATTCATAGCGACCCTCTGTACAACAGGGGAAACGCTATTGTTAGTGCTTCTCTGCTGTTCATAGGGTTTTCAATGGCAGATTGATTTTTGGGAGGGGGTTGCCAGGTCCTTCTCCCAAGCCTACAGCTTCTGGTGTTCCCAGGCGGTCTCCCATCCAGGTACTAACCAGGCCCAACCCTGCTTAGCTTCCAAGATCTTACGGGATCGGATGCCACAGGGCTATGGCTGCAGGCTGTGGTATAATACTCAGCAGGTATTAAATAATTATGCATTGAATGCTTAAACAGTGCATGAATGAGCAAAATGCACACAGCAGAGGCCAACATCCACAAGGCCTAAGGAGTAGAATACTGGCAATCAAAGATGAAGCAAGAAAGGATGAGATCTGTGTCAGAAGATATCACTGTACAGCAATGCACACCAGCCTTTGAGGATGCAACAATTCCAAAGATAAAAGATATAAGCCATGAGAGTCTCAACAGTTGAGAGATTAATGATTACTGTAGTCTAGGATTGTGGAGAAAGTCTCCCCCATGATATCGCAATCTGACTCAGGCCCAAAATGAGATGGATTTAGGTAGTTGAAAAGAAAGTAGAAAGTTTTACTCAGATGAATAGTATAGGAATTATTTAAAAGAGTAATAAATTAAACATGTTTGAGGGTAGAAGTGATCAGACTGATCAATAAATGAATTGTTTTATACTGAAGAGTCTTTTCACTCAACAAGTACTTATAAACACTCATAGACATGTACATGAATATTAAGGATATACATTTTGCCAGTTATGACCCCCGAACCTAGGAGACAGCAGTGAACAAAACAGATCAGAAAATTCCCTACCCTCATGGGGCATGCATGCTAGTTAGGGAAAATAAAATACAGAATGTATCAGATGAGAATAACTACTGTAGAGAAAAATAAATCAAGGAAGGGGGATGTAATAGTCAGGAAAAGCACTGGCACTAGTTTAAGGAACAGAGAAAATAATTTGGTCCCAAGGCCATGCATCTCTTCAACTTTCTCTCCTTTGTCTAATTGAAATCTATTAGCATAGCCCTATTTCTGTTCTCTAGCTTCTGATTTCATTCATCATAAGAACAACATATACCAAGTATTTATCTGAAATTTGCACCTGGCTACTTATCCCAGGTTTCTGAGCTCAATCCCAGCTTTGATGGAGCAGTTACCCAGCTAAGAGTAAACCTGAGAAACCCAAGACTGGTGAGGTAAGAGCTGCCTTTGCACCCGCTGCATCTCCTTCTTATCAGGCTCAGCTGCCTGTGGGAAACCCAGCATCCAGGTTCTCCACTTTTAGGCTACAGAAAGCAACAAAGGGCTTTGCAGTAGAAATGATGTTCTACTGTGGATCTGTCTAAGAGTAGAAAAATAAGAGTTTATTATTTGAGAACAAGAGACTTTGAAGATGACAGCAAAAAATGGAAAGGAAGAAAAAACAAAGTAAAGAACTATGTAAAGAAAGCTTAACAGAACAAGGTCATGAATGTATATAGGGACGGAAAGACAAATGATCTATTTCAAGACTGGAAATTTAAAACTGGGAACAAGTTGGGGAGAGTTTAAAGGAAGATAAATTCAGGTTGGACATAATGGTTCCTGAGTGATTTCATAATAAAAGGAGGCAGCTAAAAGTAAAGCATTGGAACTCAGAAAGCTGGGACTTGAGAAATGGAGGTGAGTGTTATCTACAGACAATTGAGTTGGTATCTTAAGCCGACTAATACTCCAGGGAAGAAAGAGAGAAAGAAAGATAATAGGAGTGCTTAGGGCCAGGCTTTGTGAAACACCACAAGGTAGGAGATAAGGGGAAAGGGGGTGAAAAACCCAGCATATATGCCAGATTCTCATGGAATGTTTAGGAGAAACTAAACAAACACTCCTGGATTTGGCAGTCACTGATTATTTTTGAAGGGATGGTAGTGGAGTCCCATTTCTGTCTGACTCTCCTATTTTTCAAAAACAAAACAAAAGCCACAGAATGGTAAATCCTTGAACCCAAAACAAGTACAAGTACTTTCTAGGGCAACACTGAGATACCTTCCAGATGTTAGTTCTATAAATTTAGAAACAAAGCATTTGTGATGTGGACTGCTGCTCTGCTGCACTTTCTTCACCTGTAGCTGAAGTAGGGAGCAGTGGCTGCCACCTGGGAACCTCCTTCACAGGGTTATTACCTTGCATATCCAGGCAGACCATTTGGGGATCGCTACAATCACTCTCTATTGGTGAAGATGTTTGGGGGATTTGGATAGGGATGTTAGTCTATTGGTTAGTCAAGTTTTATTTATTTTCTGTTTACATTTTTCTTTCCATAGGAAGAAATATTTCTCAACATCCCCAAAAAAGCAATAAACATTGGAAATCCACGTCCTGGGACAAGGGCAGCACACACACAGGAAGCTGCAAACATATCAATGACATTCACAATGTCAAGAGATAAGTATTACAGGCAACACCTTATGAGGTTGCCAGTTCAGAACCATGACAAATAAACCAAAACCAAACCTCATTGGGCCTCAGAAAAGTTGAGAGAGCCACTCAAGTCAGGGACAAAGGTGAGTTGACTCTGAGAAGTTTGAAAGGCAGGCTCTGGAGACGTTCCGTGACCTTGTGTCAACATTTTAAGCAGCATCCAAACTTCTGGCATAGGCAGTTTGATAGGATTAAAGGTGCCAATTCATAGCACACATTTTCTCCTGTGTGCACACACTTTTAAAAAATTAATTAAGCCATGTACCATAGCACACACCTGTAATCCCAGTGACATAGGAGGCTGAGGCAAGAGGATTGCAAGTTCAAGGCCTATGCAATTTAGCTAACCCTGTATCAAAATAAAAAATTTATAAAAGGGTTGCAAGTACAGCTCAATGGTAGAAAGCTTGCAAAGCAAGTGTGAAGATGTGGGTTCAACACCCCCAGTACGGCAAAATAAATCAAAGTTTCCAAGTCTTATCCTGCTTTCCTCCATTTGTTCCTTAAACTTCCTTATTAATTAAAGTGGGGTTTTTTTTGTTGTGTTTTGGGTTTTTTGTTTTGTTCTGTTTTGTTTTTTGCCTGTCCATCCTCCATCTTCCATCCCTTCAAATGTGATGCTCCCCCCATTTCTGAAATTCCCACAATCCTGTTTTGGCTTTCCACCCATGACACCAGTCAAATTCCCTCAAGCTTTCAGTTGATTTCTAAATACTATTCCTGCTTCACACTTTCCTGTGATGAAACTGAAACCTGTTATTACTGATGACAAGCAGCTGACTCTTTACTAATAAGTTTAGCCAAAAAGCTGCTCAGCCACTCCTCTCTGGGTGAGGCGGGTCTCTGCAAGAGCAGTTGTCAGGGCTCCCAGGAAATGACATCTCCTCAGAAGTATCAGCATCACTATTTCAACTCTGAAAGCAAGTGGGGCATCACTATGAGAATACCACCCTTGGAAAGGACCCTACGTGGCACCTGGGCCACCACAGAAAGGCTGAGTCAAAACTAGACATCCACCTGAGTCACTAGCCACACAACACTTTAAGTCTTTGAAAACCACAGTATCATAATAACAAATCCTTTTCTTTATGAGGTCCATTCCATGTGTATGGGTTTTGTGGGATTGTTGTTTGTTTGTTTACCTTAAGGATCCTTTAAATATTCTCAACTCAGAGACTATGTAGATACTACCTCCTCTAGTTTATAGTCTACCTCTGCTACCTGTACACTCAAGCTATGTTTTGGAATATTAATTATTCTATACTACAGGGAAAAAATCTGGAACACAGGGAGATCTGGAACACAGGGAGATTTAACACAGACCCAGGCATTCAATAGCTGGCCAGTGTATCAAGTACTTGAAAACTCAAATGGTACTCAAAAACATTTTAAAATGTAGCTGAAGTTTTGTTTTTTGTTTTTTCTTTTTTCTTTTTTTAATTAAACTGAGCACACACTTTCACATTTCTGATCCAGAAAATGTGTGGCTTGTTCAATCTACTTCTGCCTTTTCATAAACAGTAAGATCTCAACAAATGTCATGGCTATATGATTGTTCTGTGGTTACATTGGCTTCACAACTAGAAGAAAAGCTAAATCACTAGACAACCACAGGGCTTAGCTGTTTGTTCATTTAAAAAGTGCTGTATATGACAGTTTCTGTGGTTGTAGCTTTAGTTAACAAAAACAAAATTAATTTTAATGGCTTATTCACGTACAACATCAACAACATTTAGTTAGCAAAATCCAAATTGAGCAAACCATGTAAATAAATGATCAGATTTTTGGCAATTAATTTATAGTCATCATGAAATGAGAAATTCTGTGGGTGCGCTAGAAGCCGACTGATGGTGAGCAGAAAGACCTAGAGTCATGCAGCCAGGCCCAGCAAGAAACAGATGGGGGGTCCCATCTGTACAGTGGATACTCAGGTGCCTGAAGTCCTCCCCCAGTCTTCCAACTTTGACTTCTTCTTACTCATTTCTAGTGCATCACCTTGCTTCCTACCTCACCATAAGGGCTAAAGCCACCTGAAGTTTCTTTATCTACCACTTAATTACTGCTGCTTCATCTGCCCGCAGCCTCATGCTGAAATCACAGGTGGTCCTCCGGCTTCCAGTTCTCTTACCTCACACTGCTCTGACTTTCTTTCTCAACCTGATCTACCTTCACAGGTCCCTGTCTCCACCGAGTCATTCCTCTTCTCAAAGGCCTCTGCAGAATCCACGTGGTCCTGAGCACAGTCCTCCAAAACTCAACGCAAGCTACTTCCAACATCAGTGTTCTCAGTCAGATCCTTTCTTTGTATATTCCTCACTCTACAAAGATTGCCCTCCCTTCTGCCTTCCTTGAAGACTTCTAGAAAACAGAAATGAAGCAAAAATCACAGGGTATTATTACCTTATTAAGAAAGGTATAACACCAGGGCAAAAGAAAAAGTGAAAGAAAAGGAAAGTGAGACTAAGAGAGACAGTAAGTGATTAGACAATGCATGACAACAATGGTCTCCATTTCACGATGAGCCCAAAGAGTCTTGGCCCCTCCCTAGAAGGTCACCCACTCAGCCACCACGATGTCTCTCTGTAGACCAGGGTTGTCGGTCTGAGGCAGGAAAGAAAGATAGGGGAATTTCAGGGACATAGAAAGGGAAAGAGTTTTCGCCCCAGAATCTGCTTTGAGTCTCTTCAGCTGAGAGTGAAGAATTTTGACCCAACTGCCAAAAAACTGCTGTGAGGATTGCCTGCCTAGAGACATTGTCTTGTTGTTGTTGTTGTTAGGTGCCGTCGAGTCAATATCCGACTCATAGCAACCCTCATAGGGTTTTCAATGGCTGAGTGCTTCGGGATTGCCTTGGGAGTGGATTGCCACGCCCTTCTCCCATTTTTGCAGTGACTGGGAATTGAACTCAGGGCCTCAGAGACTGCAGCACAGTGCTCTACCCACTGAGCTAAATCCCAGCCCCAAATTATGCTTTCTTTGTTGTTGTTGTTAGGTGCCGTCGAGTCAGTATCCGACTCATAGCGACCCTCTATACAACAGGGGAAACACTATTGTCAATGCTTCTCTGCTGTTCATAGGGTTTTCAGTGGCAGATTGATTTTTGGGAGGAGGTTGCCAGGTCCTTCTCCCAAGCCTACAGCTTCTGGTGTTCCCAGGTGGTCTCCCATCCAGGTACTAACCAGGCCCGACCCTGGTTAGCTTCCGAGATCTGACGGGATCGGATGCCACAGGGCTCCAGCTGCAGGCAGAGACATTGTCTTGGAGAGACATTTTTAATAATGAAAATAGTGAAATAGTAATAAGCCATGTATGTAACCTTTGAATTTGACCTTGTTTCTACCCACCCCCGGTAATTCTGTGTTTCTTTGAGACATGCCCAGGGAACTCCCTTGTGACTTTTTTCTTAAATCTAAATGATGGAACCTTTCCTTGTGATCTTATTGGCACCTGCCTGGCCCATGACAGAGGTCTTTCTAGGCGCTTGAGGCTCACATCACACTGGGTACCCAGAGCTGGGCGCCCAGGGCTGACATCACATGGGGCGTGTGCTAAGTTAAAGAAAAAACTGGAGAGGATACGTGCCCAGGGGCTTATTTCTTTTTTGGCTTTCCTGGGAAGCCTGTATCTGAGTCCTAGACACCCATCTCTCTCTCTGAGGGGCACACATATTCTAAAGTATGGACTTAATAAGCTTTACAATTTTGTTTCACTCTCACTGGCTCATCCCAAAATTCTTTTCTGCGATGAAGCCAAGGACCCTCCTTAACCTGAGTGGAGGACCCAACTAGGGGAACTAGGTGACCACACTGAGCTGCACCTCCATACAGTGCTACCTGTGACACATCCTTTTGCCTTCCCTGGGCCACATCAAGTAAAGAGGAATTGTCTGAGGCTATACATAAATTATATACTATAGTAAATGTGCATATATAATAAAATTTCTTTTATTTTTATGTATCTTTTATTATGATGTTTAGAGAAATGAGAACAATGTAAAGCTGTGGGTCTGCATTACCAGCTGTCCTGGGCCACATGTAGCCTGCAGGTGACAGGTTGGACATGGCTGCTCTAGACAGTTTTGAAGTAGGTCCTCTAGAGGAAAAAAGAGAAAGAGGACTTATCTGCCCAAATCTTTCCATCTCCTGCTTTTCTTTGGTCAAAGTTGACTATGCCACATTTCTAGATTGCTTTTTCTCGTGCTTTTGGGAGTTGCTTAGGAAGCCAAAGCCCAGGCTTAGAAACTCATGTAAATCTCAAAATGACAGGAGGAGCCAGAGATTCTAGGTAAGGATCTGGTCAGTTTCTGGAGGTAGAGAACTTCTGTCAGGAGCAGCAGCAGCAGCTGAGACACAACAAATTGGTGGAAGAAGCAAAGGTCCTAGCACCTGATGAGGCCAAAAGAATGCACAGAGGTGTAAAGTATGCCTTCTGCCCACCCATCTAGGCAAACCTAGGCCATCCATAAAGCCTGCTCCCCATCTCCTGGTTTCCTGAACTCTGTGTTTGGGTACTTGATTACATTCTCTTAGATTGTAATGGTCATTGAAGGGGGTGGGGATGTTTAGTCTCCTCAATTAAATTATAAGCTCATTAATGGGAAGTATCAAGCCCACATCACCATGTATAGCCATCTTAAGGAGCACAGCATGAATGTGTAAATGCTGTTTAGTTAAGGAATGATCAGAAAAGCCTAAGAAATGGCAGCTATGAGAGTCACTTCAGCCCAAGTCAATGTCGAACAACCTCTTCCGGCTTCACAGAAATCAAGTCTGAGCCTTGGGATAAATAGTAAAGGACACCTAAACCATTTCTTGTTTTACCCTGTGCTCTCATTTCCAGCATAGTGAATATCAAAGTGATATAGGTTCAAAAACTATTTTAAAACAATTAGCTTTGTTTAAAGAATTAAGGGATCCAGCCGGGCACAGTGGTGCACGCCTATTATCCCAACGGCTCAGGAGAGGGAGGCAGGAGGATGGCAAGTTGGAGACCAGAGGCAGTCTGCGTAACTTAGTAAGACCCTGTCTCAAAAGAGTAAAAAAAAAACAAAAATGGGCTGAGGGTGCAGCTCAGTGGTCCAGCACTTGCAGAGCATGCAAGCGTGAGGCCCTGGGTTCAACCCCCAGTACCAAAAAAAAAAAAAAAAAAGAATTAAGAGATGAGCTCTTTTCCTATTCAACAGGAAAATAGGTAGGAATTTGATTTTATGTTTATCCAAATATTTTTACTCTTTTTCTGTGAAAAAATATCTATTCAAGTTCAAAGCCATGTTACATGGTGAAATGAGGCTACAGAATCTGGAGATGGAGACTCTGACTCAAATTTCAGCCCGGCCACTTCTCAACTGTATAAACTTGGGAGCTTTACTTAACTTCTCTGTGCCATGTTTTCCTCATAAACAAAATGTAGACAATAGAATCTACTCAAAAGGATTGTTACAAACTTTAAGTGAGTAGGCATCTATAATAAATATAATATTGTTGTTAGGTGCCATGGAGTCATATCAGATTCATAGCGACACTCATAGAGTTTTCAATGGCTGATTGTTTCGGGATTGCCTCAGGAGTGGATTGTCACATCCTTCTCCCATTTTTGTGGTGCTGGGAATCAAACCCAGGACCTCAGAGACTGCAGAGTGATGCTCTACCAACTGAGCTAAATCCCAGCCCAAATATAATATAGGAAGCCATATATATAAGGAGGTTGGACAGGAAACAAATAACAAGGAAAATCATATACTATTAAGAGTTAAAAGGATTTGGAAACCAGCTATTCTAACATTCTGTTGCCCCACTATGGGCTGGGGTTTAGCTCAGTTGGTAGATTATTCCTCCACACTCTCTGAGGACCCAACTTCAATCCCAACACCACAAAAACAGAAGGACATGGCAATCCACTCCTGAAGCAATCCTGAAACAATCAGCCATTGAAAATCCTAGGAGGGTCGCTGTGAGTCAGACCCAACTCCACAGCATCTAACAACCAACCAAACTTTACTCCACCTTACTTGATAGCTCTAGCTCTAGCTCTGTTAGGTTGTTAGGTGCTGTCGAGTCAGTATCCAACTCATAGTGACCCTCATAGGGTTTTCAATGGCTGACTGTTTCAGGATTGCCTTGGGAGTGGATTGCCAGGTCCTTCTCCCATTTTGTGGTGCTGGGAATCGAACTCGGGACCTCAGAGACTGAAGAGCAGCGCTCTACCAACTGAGCTAAATCCCAGCCCCTAGCTCTAGCTCTAGCTATGATTAATTCCTTCCCCGCAGAACTATGGCACTTGCATTGTACATAAACCACCGTATTCTGGTTGGTTAAATATATGATGCCCAATCCTTTGAAGTCAGAGGTAACAATAATAAGTAACACACTGCTCATGGCATATAAATGTGGGATTTTTAGTGAGTAAATAGATTAAGTTCAGAAGTTATGAGGAGGCAGAGTGAGAAAGCTCAAAGTTAAATGGCAAGTAACTAACATCTAGCCTGCACTCCAAGAAAAGCATTTGTTTAGTTGATTGCAGAGCATGTGAGTCCCACCGAAGAGGCCATTGTTTATTTCCCCATTCCTCTGTCACATCAGCAGGTATGCCTCGTCATTATGGACTCGTCTGGCCTGTTCTATTTGCCCTGTTGCTCTGCTTCTTTCTTTCAGACCTCAGAACTGAACTAACTGGGTCCTTACCAGCCGGATCTGTTTCTTAGCTTCAGGGCTGCTCCAGTCATAAAATGGCCCAGGGAAAACCCTCCAACCAACCGTATACCAGCCTTCATAGTCAATAACTTTTTGTCACCTCTTTCCAAAGACCCAGAAGTTTCTCTTCAAATGATATACCTGGGGCTCACATCATTGCCCCATTACTACTTATTGCCATTCTTCCTACAATATTCCTCTTCAGCAAAGTCCCTACAATTATAAGATTATATATGTAATATGAGAATGTTCCAACATGTCATCTTTGTAAAAGGGATTATTTATTTAATTCAATTTGGGTTTACTTTTTGTTGTCATAAAGCTATACCTAGCCCATAAGAAAAGGGCCCATCTGCCACACAGACACATTTTATTTCAAGGCCTCACCCAGTTTCTCCTGGAGCTTAAACTCTAAAATTCTGTGGCTTCCCTACAGCAATCAGTTCCAACATTCCATTGTGTGAGGATTTATACACTGGAATAGGAGAGAAAGGAAACCTTCCCTTGCCCGATGTGACATGTGCTATATCAAAGGAACCTGCTACAGGGGTGTCTTCCAGAGAAGAGCTTTGAAATAGGTCTCTGAATTATGCTTTGGTGATGAGTATGTGGAAGAAATTGAGGACAAACTTTCCTACAGAAAAGTGCACATCTTATCAGAAAGCATGGGATGGGGAAAGATGAATTTTCAATCTCTTATGCACTGCACCCTGCATTCACAAGATTTCCTTCTAAAAAGTTTGTTGTAACATAGCCCCCACCCAGTCAAGCTTTCTGACCACTAGGTCCTTTGAGAATATGAAGAACAATAAAATTTTACAGTAGGAAGGAACCTTAAGACAGTATAGTCTAATTGCTTTATTTATAGTAAAGAAACCGCCCAGATAGGTGAAATGTCATGGTTACAGAGCCAGAGAGCTGAGATTCCTAGGTACACAGGGACACCGTGGTAGACTCTGACTGTTCCTGGCATTTTTCCTGCTCTTTCCCATTAATATGGGCTCTGGCCAACCCTGCCTCTGAGAACTTCCCTGCACATCCAGACTCAATGCTCTGTCTTTTGTGATACAGAATCGGAAAGAAATGGCAAGGGAGAAGCAATGTGAGTCATGCCGTAAGACTTCTCCCTAGCTGGAGAAGAGAAGAACCATGCACGAAACCAAAGAGGATGGGAAAGGACAGAGGGCAGTAAGACATGTTGCTCAGAGAAGAGCACCCCCTTCCAGGACTCTAGAAACACAAATAAAAATGAGTTCTTTCAAAATCGCTTTTTGCTGACTGGATTATGTTTCATTAATCATATCATTCTAGGGTCTAGGGTAAAACTATATGGGTAATTATGGGAAAAACAGTTTACTTGTTTTATATTTATATTCCGTTTTTATTATATCTGCCTTCTCCTTGTGAGAAAATGTCTTTTTTTTCCCCCAGTACTGGAGGAACTGAACCCACAGCCTCATACATATTTTATAAGCGCTCTACGACTGGGCTGCACCCCCAACCCCTTTTTTATTTTTTATTTTTGACAGCATATCACTAAATTAGTGCAGGCTACCTCTGGCCTAGAACTAGCAATCATCCTGTCTCCATCTTTCTAATCACAGGGATTACAGGCGTGCACCTTCATGCCTGCCTGATATGTGCCTTTTTACTAACACATAATAGTTCTAGATCTTACAGTGTCTTATAGAAATAAGTCTAGCAATATAGAAAGAGGCTGCAAATATTTAGGCCCAATAGCTGGGTGTGGTAGTGGTACACACCTGTAATCCCAGCGACTCAGGAGACAGAGGCAGGAGGATTCCAAGTTTGAGGCCAGAAGCAGCCTGCCCAAGTTCGAGACCAGAAGCAGCCTGCCAGAAGCAGAGGCCCTGTCTCAAGATGGAAGAGTAAAAAAATGGGCTGGGAATGTGGCTCTCACACACATATATATGTATACATATTTAGGCACATTGATTCTATAATCCCACTTTTGGGCTTTCCTAGAAAATTAAAAATTGCTAATTATGCAAAAATGTTTGAATTTATGAATTTTAGGAGTTTATTTCAGAATTTTTGATAATATTGTAAAAGCTAGGAACTAGTTCAATTCCCAATAATAGTGGAATAAAAAATTGTACAACTTTTAAAAATCATATTATGTAATATATGTGAATGTTAAAAAAAAAGTAATAACATTGGATGGAAATGCTTAAAATACAATGTTGTATTAAAAAGAGGGTATTCAAAACACACTAACATAAAACTGCCATGCAGATTCAGTGAGCTTCATATAAAGTCTGATATCTGCATTTTTATATAAGCTACAAGATGATTCTCATGTCCCTCAAATCCATAGATGACATTTATGCATGATACAATTATGTGAATGTAAACCAACAAACTAAGCAAAGAAATAGCACTGACTACCCAAAAGACAAACACACACACACAGTCTTCCTTTCCCATAACACTTTGATTTTTGTTTGTTTGTAACAATAATAGACATACTTAGCCAATTATAGCAATCTCATTTTTTCTTCCACATTATTTCTTTCCCACTGTCTCTCAAAACAAAAAGTGGTCATATGGCTCTATTCTGATTAATAGGAAATAATTCTTCTTGGGACTTCTAAAAACAGTTTTGCTTTCTGATAAAAAGAGACACATATTCAAAGAGAGCTTGTTAGTGGTACACATTTTTCCCTACTGTGTGGGACCATGTTGGCACTCTGACAGCCATCTTGAAACCATATGAATGTACAAGGACTAAAAACTAATTGTGACTAAAACTCAAGCATCTATACTTTAAGAGTTTTTTGTTTGTTAGGTGCCATCCAGTTGGAACCAACTCATATTGACCCTGTGTACAATAGAAAGAAACACTACACTGTGTCTGTATGCACATGATCTTTTTACATTTGAGTCATTGTTTCAGCCACTATGTTCCTTCTCATTTTGAGTTGTGCACATCAGCAGCCAGGAGCTTTACTCCATTCCCATCATTAAGGTTGACTCTACTTTGAGGAGGCAATTCTTCCCCAGTCAATTCTTGAATGCCTTCCAGCCTGAGGGGCTCTTTTTCTGGCACTATATTTGATAGTGCTTCTTTGCTATTCACAGGGTTTTCAATAGCTAATTGTCTTGGGTGTAGGCTGCTGGGTCCTTTTCCCTAGTCTGTCTTAGTCTGGAAGCTAAGCTGAAACCTGTCCACTATAGGTGGCCCTGCTGGCATCTGAACATTACAGCAACACACAAGCCCCCACAGCATAACAAGCTGACAGACACATGAGGGACTTTAGGAATAGACTGGGACAAGTAAGAGCTGAGGAAACAGGAAGGAAGGTAAAAAGTATCTGTGTTCTGTGTAGTTGATAACATTCAATCACTCCAGATAGATGGTCAAAGTGGTTTTTCAACCAACGGGAATGCTTAATACCTGCAAGAGCAGAGGTCCTGGATGTCCTTTATAGATTTTCTTCTTAAAGACTTAAAAGGAATTTAGGCATACACAATCCACATAAGCCGGTGACATATACGTATGGTAGTGATGAAGTGCACGTTTGTCCTTGGAGTCCCAATAACGTCTTATAAGACCAATATGAGCTGCAGGAGCTTTCAGGGAGGTGGGATGTCTACAGTTCTGAACTGTGCTGTTCAAGAAATCCCCAAACTGCAACGTTGTTAACAGTACAACTCTATAGAATGATAATGTCCTCTTCTGACCATTAATTCTGTTTATTAACTTTGAAACTCTGAAATAACAATTATGGTGGTGGAACATACATTTTAAAGTCCTGCACATGTGTTCATCTTATCAGATGAAAGTGAGGTCGATCCATGAGAAACATTTTGAGGATACGCACTTAAGTTATTCAGATGTCCTAGAACACAGCATGCCTCTCTTCTCAACTCCTGTTTACCTCAAAATAAATTCTATGCCTTTCAGCACAGGCATAATATAATGGGCTCATAGTGTGATGAAACATTATGCAGTTTACCTTTTGTGGTATCTCAAATGTAATCTCCTGTGTATGAATCCAAGATATTCATCTAACTTGAAGGAATTTAGAAAATTATAACACTGTGGGGGAGATTTGAGAAGAAATAACAAAAAACTGTCTCCTTGAAAAGAGAGGCTATAGATACCAATAAATTCTAAACTAAATGATTGTGTAAATACATTTGTTTAGATGTTAAGTATAACTGGTAGAAGAATAGATAATAGTTCTCAACCTGTATGTACATCTTATCTAAGGCAACTTCTTCTTCTTGTTAGGTACCATGGAGTTAAGCCTGACTCATAGTGACCCTCAGAGTTTTTTATGGCTGATTTTTTCAGGATTGTTTTGGGGAGTGGACTGCCACATCCTTCTCCCATTTTTTCAGTGAAGAAGGATAGAAGCCAGTGCCTCAGGAAGCAAAGAGTGTCATTCTACCAACTGAGCTAACCCCCATATCTGAATCAACTTGTAAAATGAAAATTCCCAAGCCTTTTCTTCAGAGATTCTGATTGGTAGGGCCAGGATGGTAAAATCTTTCTAAAAGATTCTGTTAATGAGTCAGGCTGAGATCCACTGCCCTAAGAGTACAGAGAGACTACATTGTTCTGTTATCCCAAGTTGCTGTAACTGTCTGTAGCCATCTTCTGTAAAATTTTGAGGAGGGAGGTCTTCTAATGGATGGACCAGGAGAACTCTTTAGACCAGAATAGAAACTTCAAGAGGAAAGTCTTGAGTCAAAAATTATGAGCTTACCCCATCCCCTCTACCTTCTTAGAGAAACAAGAGGAAAGAAGTTTCCACATATCTCATCACCTCTAAAGAACTGGAGGAAGGTAAAAAACAAAGGGAAAAGAAATGAGGTAGGGCCCCAGGGGTCCTAGGTGTGGCATGATCTGTGGTAGCTCTCCCTCAGGAGGCATCAGGCAGTAAACTCTGGTAGCTCCACATAGTGCCACCTCTGCAGGTATGCAGACTGCATGAACCATGGGAGTGTGGCCACCTCCACCTACATTTCCAAGGGTGTTGCTGCCCAGAATCTTTTGTGTAGGAGCCTGGCAGATAGCTGCTACAAGGGCAGGACCAGCACGGTTCTCACCAGGACAGTCCCTTGTAGTGTCATGGGCACAATTTTAGTCCATGAAAGCTGCTGCCTGTGGCATTGTCTACACCCAACAAAGCCGTGGGAACAAGACTCGAAGGCCCAGCCCTGGCCCCAGTCCATCTGGTAAGGAAGGACCTTGAGTCAGAGAAAATTATTCTTGAGTCATAGGAGTTCATGTTGTTTGTCCTGTTGGTTTTTGTACCTATTTGGGATCTGTTCTCCTTTCTTCCTACCTATTTCTCTCTTTTGGAACATGAATATCTAACCTACCCCTGTCCCACAATTGTGTTTTGAAGTAGATAATTTGTTTGACTTTACAGATTCACAGCTACAGAGCACTTAACTTCAGCATGAATGATACCCTGAGTCTGGCCCTTATTTCATTTAGAGATATTTAAATGAGCCTTTGGATTGCAGACTTTAGACTTGATGCTGGGACAAGTTAAGACTTTAGAGGCTATTAGGATGAAATGAATACATTTTACATTTAAAAAGGATATGAGTTCTAGGGGATAGAAGCAAAATGTTATTGTTATGGTCTGTGCATGAGGTGCCACCCAAAAGGCTCATGTGTTGAAGGCTTGGTACCTACCTGGTAGATCCTATCATTGAGAGGTGATTGGATCACACAGGTGCTGACTTCATCAATGAGCCAAACATAATGAGTTCATGCTGAAGGCTCTTAGGAGGTGGGGCCTGGTTGGAGTAAGTCAGTCCCTGGGAGCGAGCCTTTGAACGATACATCTTGCCCTGGCCCCTTCCTGTTTGTCTCTCTGCCTCCTGTCCTCCTTGAAATAAGCCACTTTGCTCCACCATGTGCTACCTGCCATGATGTCCTACCTTACCACACACAGGTCTAGAAGCATGGAACCAAGTGATCACAGACTGAAACCCCTGAAATTGTGAGTCAAAAGTAATCCTTCCTCCTTCAAGTTGTTTCTCTCTCTAACCAGGTGTGGTGGCTCACATCTGTAATCCCAGCAACTCAGGAGGCAGAAGCAGGAGGATCACAGGTTCAAGGCCAGAGGCAGCCTGTGTAACTTAACAAGACCATGACTCAAAATAAAAAATAAAAAATGGGCTTGGGGGTGCAGCTCAGTGGTAGAACACTTGCAAAGCATTCTTGAGGCCCAATGTTCAATCTCCCAAGGATTGCTAAATAAATAATAGATAAATAAATTTTAAAAATTGTTTCTTTCAGGTATTTATCACAGTGATAAAAAAAAACTGGCTTACACAGCTATGGTGTACTAACACGAGGGTAGAAGCCTTAGAGAGTTAGTGCCCCAATAAACGAGGCCTCCAAGAACCACTTTCCCTTTTCCACCACATGAAGACATAGTGAGTAGATACCATTTATGAACTAGAGAGCAGGGCCTCACTAGACACTAAATCAAGCCGGGCATGGTGGCACACGCCTGTAATCGCAGCGGCTTGGGAGGCACAGCCAGGAGGATCACAAGTTCGAGACCAGACGAAGTCTACGTAACTTAGTGAGACCCTGTCTCAAAAAGTAAAGAACAAAAGAAAAGGGCTGGGGGTGCAGCTCAGTGGTCCAGCACTTGCATAGCATGCAAGCACGAGACCCTGGGTTCAACCCCTAGTACCGCCAAAAAAAAAAAAAAGGATCAAACCAGACACTGAATCTACCAGTGCCTGGATCTTGGAAACATAGTTGTTTTCTTTTTGTACTGGGGGGTTGAACCCAGGGCCTCTCACGTGCTAGGCAAATGCTCAACCACTGAGCTGCACCCACATCCCCTTTTTTATTTTATTTTGAGACAGGGTCTCACTAAATGACACGAGCTACCTCTGGCCTCAAACTTGAGAACTTTCTACCTCAGCCTCCTGAGTCACCAGGATCACAGGTGTGTGCCACCACACAAGGCAGGGAGAAAAGGAAATTCTTGATGACTTTTTAGAGTTAAGTCTAATTGAAATAGGAAAGAAGGTTAAGGAGAGAAGTAATTCTCCTTCTTGTGAATTTTGAGCTTTTTGCAGAGAAGTGATCACCAAGTAATTGTAACATTTATTTTCACTGTGAAAATATTGGTATGTAATTGTATTATTATATCAAATAATTTAAATTAATAATTAAGCTCTCAGAAGTAGGGGCCATCTTTTGTTTCTTCTTTACCTGCCTCTAAATTTTTCTTCTTATTTCTTAGTCCCCTGAGGATTTGTTATATATATATATATATATATCCTTTTCAGGAAAGAAGTAAGAAAAGGCATGGGTTTGAATCCTACCTTTATATACTATATATCTTTAGGTAAGTGAAGTTCTCTGGGCCTAAGTTCTCTCCTCTTTAAATTATTGGGTGAGACCTGCTGCATCTCTGTTGTAATAGTACGGCTTGTGAACTTGCAGTTCATTGAATATGAATAAATTAATAATAAATGAATGAATAAAGACTTAGTATCCTCTAATGTGGGGGTCCCCAGTCTCTGGGCCACAAACCAATACTTCTCTGCAGCCTATTATGAAGTGAATGCACAATAGGAGGTGAGAGGCAGGTGAGTGAGCAAAGCTTCATCTGTATTTACAGTCACTTCCCATCACTCACATTACTGCCTGAGCTACATGGAAAATTTATCTTCCAAGAAATCAGTCCCTGTGCCAAAAAGGTTGGGGATCACAGTATTTAATCTATTCCTGGTCTATACAGTGATATCTTGTCCTCCTGGACATGCTGAACTGTGATTTTGAAATATTCCCATTCCACTCTATAGAAAATAGATTTTATTGTCTTTTCCAGCCTGCTTTAATCTCTAAAGAATAAAAGAAAAATAAATAAGCCTCCTACACTATTTTTTTCAAAAACATCAGAAACAAAAATAAGATAAACAACAAACTAAGAGAAAGTGATGATATAAATTCAAAAGAAAAAAGCATAATAAAAAGAATATTAAAGAATATATCTGAATTGTTGTCAGTGTTGTTAGGTACTGTCAAGTTGAATCCAACTCATAGTAACACTATGTACAACAGAATGAAACACTACTTGACATTGTGCCATGCACATGATCTTTTTATGTTTGAGCCCACTGTTGCAACTACTGGGTTTCTTATTTTGTGTCATGCCACATCAGCAAAAGGAGGTCCCAAGGGCTTTACTCCATTCCTGTCATTAAGAGCAACTCTACTTTGAGGAGAGAATCCTTCTCCAGTCATTTTTTGAATGCCTTCCATCCTGAAGGGTTTATTTTTCCAGCACTATATTAAACAGTGCTTCTCTTCTGTTCATGAGCTTTTCAATGGCTAATTATTTCAGGGATAGGCTACTGGGTCCCTCTCTCTAGTCTGTCTTAGTCTGGAAGCTCACCTGAAACCTGTCTACCCTGGATGGCCTTGCTGGTATCTGAAATGCCAGTGGCATAGCTTTCAGGATTACAGCGACATACAAGCTCCCACAACATAATAAGTTGACAGACAGATGGAGTCATATGTGAATTAACAAGACAGAAACCATATTAAATGGTATTTTGCCATTTTAAGCTGGCAAGAGGATAAAAATTGGCAACTCACAGAAGAGGATATATGAATAATTGTATTAATAACAATAGTAACAATAGTTAACATTTAATGAGCACTTAATATAAGACAGAAACCTTTCTTAGCACTTCATAAGCATTATCTCATGAAATCCTCCTAGCATCCCTTGACACAATAAAATTAAGTAACCTGCCCATGAGTAGTTACTCAGAAAGAAGTAATCAGATGGCAGGAGTTGAATTCTACATTCAGTGTTACTCCAGACACTTTGCTCTTAAAGACTACCTTTTTCAGGAAATAAATAAATGAAAATATAGCCAGGCACCATAGGGCATACCAGTAATCCCTGCAATTTGGGAGACTGAGGCAGGATTGAATGTTCGAGACCAGAGGCAGCCTGTGCAATTTAGTGGGACCCTGTCTCAAAATTTAAATTAAAAAAAAGGCAAGGGAAGCTAAAGGTGCAGCTCAATTGTAGAATATTTGCCTAGCATGGGCAAGGCCCTGGGCACAACCCCCTAGTACTGCAATAAATACATGCATACATACATACGTACATACATACATACATACATACATACATAGTCAGATTTCACTGGTATCAGAGAAATAAAAAAACACGAAATAAGCTTCTAATTATTTGAGTAGCAAAAATTAAGTAAATTCATGAGAGCTAATTTCAGTAAAAATGTTTGGAAACAGATATTCTGTTATTGTTTTGTTGGGCCATGATTTGCATCAACCTATCCATGGAACAATTTGATATTTATCAAAATATAAGATGTGGATAACCTTTGAAATATTCAGTGCAGCACTGTTTATAAGAAAAATAGGAAATAAATTAAAGGTCTATTTTAAAAGCGGGAGTGCATAAATAAGCTATGGTGCAACCATTCTGTGGAAGACAAGGAAGACATGCAGGAGAATGAAGGAATTTTCTATGTACTGTCATAGGAAGGCAAGTCGCTCTCCTATATTGCTGGTAAGTTAAATTAATGCAACCTCCACACCTCCATGCATGTCAGTTTAGCAACAACTCTCGTGGGGGTAGCAAAACTCCACCTCCATCCTCTTGGGGTCCCAACTGGACCCAGAAATTAAACTGACATAAGATAGACTAGCAGGAGAAAAACACACAAATTTATTTAATACAAGTTTTACATGGCATAGTAGCTGTCATAAGGAAATGAAGTCTTCAAATGCCAGTTAGTCCATTGCTTATATACTGAATTGGACAAAGAGTAGCAAATTTTATAGAAAGAAAAAATGAAATTATGTAGGGAAGTTTGAACAGTTAAAGTCATTTTCACAAGAGCTGTACAGAATTCCCTCCATCTCCACTTCTCATCCTGGAGGATAAGAATGTTGCATCTTTCATGTGGGAATCTCATCTTTTGCTTCTAAGAACACAGCATGAAGATCAGAATGATCTTTTTGCATCTGCTGCTTTTCAAGTACCTTTAACTTAAATCATCAATATGCCAGAGTGGAATATTTTTAATTCCATCACTGTCAAGATTATAAGTGCAAATATTTGACCCAGAAATGTCACT
>VMDO01027987.1:0-11336 GCA_007922755.1 Pedetes capensis
ATCCAACTGGAAGAAGGTGACTAATACTGTTTTCAAATTTTTCCTTTTTAGTATTGGACCAGCTCAAAGATTACAAGCTCCTAGTTTCCATCTATTTCTCTTTTAAAGCTTAAAACTATTTTATCCATCATCTTTTAATTGACCACAGAAATACCCACCAAGATAATTAGGATAGTCCTTGGAGACTTTCCAGATTTTACCTTATAGTGATAGCATTCTAAAAAAAAGGATGGTAAAAATAATTTCGCAAACTAAATAATGTAAAAGAGGAAAAGAAACAATTCAGTTGAGCTTTAATTTTTTTCTTTTGATAGAACTTCAAAAATCAGATTACATGGAATATGCTGGGAGACAGTACTATTTGGGAGACAAGTGCCAGGTTAGTTCCTTCTTTAAAGAATCAATAATTTGTTTCTCCAAAATTGTGCTTTTAGTAATTAATACAAGTTGATCAAGTCAAACATGGTGGTGCACATCTATAATCCTAGTATTTGGGAGGCTGGGATAGGAGGATTTTGAGTTTGAGGCAAGCCTGGGCTACATAGTGAGACCCTGACTCAGAAAAACAGTCACTGAGGATGTAGCTCAGTGGTAGAATGCTTATCTGGTGTGTACAAGGCCTTGGGTTCCATCCCCAGCACTGCAAAAAAAAATAATAATAATTGATCATGACTTCTTTATAAAATGCTAGAAAAATGTTTTCTAAAGGTTTGTGTTGAATTTTAATTACAAACTTTTGTGATAATTACATGTAAGGCTCTTTCAGTATGTGCTTCCTCCATTGACCTCAGCTGGCAGTATTGATGTCAGTTACTTTTAAAAAGTCAACACTGAACTCTCTTTGGGGAAAAGTGGTATTTTTGTTTGGCAGAAACCATTATTAGTTGATAAATGAGTCTAGATGTATTACTACATCTTCCTGTCTTTCAGGTTCACTTGGAATCAGGTGGAAAATATTATAATGCTCACATTCAAGAAGTTGGAAATGAAAACAATTCAGTAACAGTTTTCATTGAAGAATTGGCAGAAAAGTAAGAATATAATAATTTGTTAAATTAATGATATCTTTGGCTCCTAGTACCTCTTCATAATACTAAATTGAGAATTATCAGAATGCGAATAGTAAAACATGGGAAAAGGATGAGGCAATCCACTCCTGAGGCAATTTCGAAACAATCAGCCATTGAAAATCCTATAAGGGTCGCTATGAGTCAGACACGACTCAATGGCACCTAACAACAATACTAAAACTGCCTATAGCCCTACCACTGTGGCATCCAATCCTGCCAGATCTCAGAAGCTAAGCAGGGTCAGGCCTGGTTAGTACTTGGATGGGAGAGCACCTGAGAACACCAGGTGCTACAGGCTTGGGATAAGGACCCAGCAACTCACTCCCCAAAAAACAGCCATTAAAAAACCCTATGAATGGCAGAGAAGTACTAACAATACTGTTTTGCCTGTTGTACATAGGGAAGCTACAAGTTGGACACCAACTGGACGACACCTAACAACAACAATAATAATAATAGAACCAGAGTTATATCTGATACTGGCCTAATGATTTTGAATTATAAAAGCATCTGAAGTATAAAATCTCAATATCAGTATCACTTATGTATAAATGTTTCCAAATCGTAGGTACTAGCCAATTTATTGGAAGTATTAAATACAACATAATTTTGATGTAAAACTATTCATAGTAGTTGGAAAGGTGATTTGTTGAGTTTTTGCCAGTCTCAAGATAAGTTGGTCCAGTCCTCTTCAAATTTACCTGGAGGGCTTCTGAAAATGTAGATTGAGCCAATCCCCAAAGTTTCTGATTCGGTAAGTGTGGGGTGAGGCCCAAGAATTTGAATTTCTAAGTAGTTTGCAGGTGATGCCAATGCTGAAGGTCCAAGTTAAGATACATTAAACTGGGCCATGCTAATCTAACAATCAAAATAGTCTCAGTAGCTTAAAACAATAAAATTCATTTATCATTTAGCATGTCCCTAATGAATCAAAGGAGGACCCAGGCCAACAGAGGCTTGTTTTGACCCATGCTTACATGGTCACAGGCAAGGAAGAAAATGTGACCATAATAGACTACTTGCTGGTCCTTCAAATATCTCACATTTTATTGGACAAAGTAAGTGATTTTCATGGCCAAGCCCAATGTCAGTGGAGTGGGAAAGTATGATTTTTCTCCAAGGAGGGGCAGCA
Source organism: Pedetes capensis (assembly GCA_007922755.1). NCBI lineage: Eukaryota > Metazoa > Chordata > Mammalia > Rodentia > Pedetidae > Pedetes > Pedetes capensis. Next base: position 2,203 of record VMDO01027987.1, read on the forward strand.
GGTCTTTATGAACTAATACACTCGACCACAATCTTTCTTCTAGATATGCAATTGGTACTACAAATTGTACAAACTACTCTTAGGTTTTCTAACATAAAAAAAGAAAAAAAAATAAACAGGGAAACTAATGTCATAAGGTTTAAAGTAAATACATTTGAAAATGAAGCCCAGGGGGCAGAGGGCAGTATGTGCAGTGCATGAGAGTTAAGTCTGTGTTGCAATGGCTTCATGATGGTATCTTTAACTTTAAGGCATGTTGTTCCACTGGCCAACTTAAAACCAGTTACCCAAGTGAGACCTGTTTCTTCCTGGAATGCTATACCAAGTCGGAAAGGAAGAAATTACCAGAAAACACCTGGAGGCTATGCCCCAGAAATGGGTTTGTATGCTATAAGTTTGTTTTCTTCTATTTCTCTCATTTTGTAGCCCCTTTTACTTACCAACTTTGTGCTTTTTTAAGGTATATCATATGTTTTATTGTAGGGTAGGGCTTCTCAATTTCCACACTACTGGTAGAGTTCGATCCCCAGTACCACAAAAACAGAAGGACGTGGCAACCCCCTCCAGTAACAATCGCAAAATAGCCATTGAAAACCCTATGAGTGTTGCTATGAGTCCGACCCCGACTCAAGGCACCTAACAGTAACAGTGCTTTGTTTGTGGGGAAGAGTCTGTCCTGTGCATTATAGGATGATCTCTGGCTTGTACCCACTAGATATGAGTAGCACCTGCTGCCTAGATGTGATGAACAAAAATGTCTCCAGACATTGCCAGATTGAGGAGTGGCAAAATTGTGCCTAATTAAGAAACCACTGTTCTAGGGGACTTTGTAAGCTGATGTAGATTTTAGGCTCTAAAATGTGAGGGAAAAATGTTTTTCAAAGAACTAGGAAGATGCCTCATAGAGACAGCCAGAGATACTAACCATAATTTCTTGGAGAATAATAATATAAGTGTCTGGATAACTTGATGTGTTAATGACCAAAGCTGCCTATAATAGAGAGGGTGATGAAATACCTATTGCTAATACCTACTGGGTTTGCCCTTCCAATTGGAAGACCTAGTACATCCTTGAAAAACACAAAAAATCCCTCATATTTATTTGGCTTGTTCCTAAGAAAAGCATCTGAAAATTTAAGGTAATGAGGTGGAAAGACACTACCCGTTTTACTTTGTTTATGAAGCCTATTTACTATGTATTTGTTTGCCTGAAAGCGATGTCAGAGATGAGCATGAAGCAACGGAAGAAGATGTTCAAGAAAGTACGAGGGAAAGAGGTTTATATGACTATGGCTTACAGCAGGGGAGACCCTCTCCTCCCACCCAGGCTTCAGCATAGTATGCATTATGGGCATGACCCTCCACTGCACTACTCACAGACAGCTGGCAGTGTTATGTCAAATGAACATTTTCATCCTCAACATTCATCTCAGAGACAAGGTCGGGGATATGGGATGCCCAGGTAAGATTTAACTGACTTTCATGATAATGCATAGTCCTCATTTAATCTATGTTTAGATCTTAGAAATAATTTCTGAACAGAATTATAGTAGAATTGAGAAAAACTGTAAGACTTGGGGCATCTTTAATAACTTGTGCCAAAAGAGTATAGAGCTGATGTATACTTAAATTCTTGTCCATTGAATTCCTGAGCAGATTTGTACATAGTCTACGGACATGTGAAGCATTTGAAGAGATGCTTGATGATAGGATGCCATCAAAATGAGTGTCTATGTGGAATTATGTCACTTTACTCATTAATGTATAGGTGTAATAGCCGTGCAAAGCTCCTTCTAGTTGTATGTTTTCAGAAAGGTATGTTAATTCTACTTCACTACAGAAACTGACTAAAGAGTCAGTAAAGAGTTCTGTTTTCCTTTCCCTTTATTCTTAGGGATTCATCTCGCTTTATAAACAGGCACAGCACGCCAGGCCCTAAAGTTGGTTTTTACCCTGGCCCAGGTAAAAGGTGCTGCCATAGCTTTGATAACATCTCCTATAGATCTCGGTAAGTATTTTAAGTGATGAAAGTCAGAAAAATGGGTATGTCTGGTTTCATTGCTGAGTGATGATACTATGAACCAACTTTTTAAAAGTGTCAACTTTGAGATATTTGAATTGTTACTTAACAATTAGGAAGGAGTTATTCTTGTATTTTAACTTACATCCCCTTTTTATTTTCCAAACTTCTAAAGTTCCTTTAGACGTAGTCACCGCCAAATGCATTGTATGAATAAGGAGTGCCAGTATGGCTTTGTACCAGAGAATGGACAGATGCCCAGCGGCCTTGAAGAAACTATTACTTTTTATGAAGTTGAAGAAGGTGATGATACAGCTTATCCAACTTTACCAGTAAGTGGATTAAAGCTGCGCTCAAAAAAGGTGTTTACTTTTAAAGAAGTAAAGTGTATAAATTTTACACACTTTTTTTTCTTTTTTTTTTGGCAGTACTGGAGATGAAAGCCAGGGCCTTGCACATGGGAGGCACAGCTCTACCACTGAGCTATATCCTCAACTCTCATTTTAAGTTTTTTTTGTATGAGGAACTAAATAAAGTCCTTTGTCAGAAACATGCATTTTCATAATAGAGTTCTTAAAGATGAGAGAAGAGACTTTTTGTGTTACTGGGGGACTGAACCCAGGGCCTCACACATACTTTGCAAGACTCAGTCACTGAGCTGTAACCCTCGCCTCATTTTTATTTTTTAAATTGAGACAGGGTCTCACTAAGTTACACAGGACACCTCTGTCCTCAAACCTGCAATCCTCCTGCTTCCACCTCCTAGTCATTGGGATTACAGATATGCGCCACAGCACCCAGTTTGAGAACAGACATTTTTTAAAGCTGTTTTTAGAGAAGGGGACAGAGGTACACAGTGTTGCCTATATATGGGTTAATATTTTGTTTTCTTCATCATTACTTCGCATTTTTTGATTCTCGAGTTCAATTTATAATATTTATTGAGCTGGGCGTGGTGGCACACACCTGTAATCCTAGTGACTTGGGAGGCAGAGGCAGGAGGATCACAAGTTTGAGACCAGAGGCAGTTTTTGTAGTTTAGGGAGAACCTGTCTCAAAAAGTAAAAAAAAATGGGCTGGGAGTGCAGCTCAGTGGTTCAGCACTTGCAAAGCATACAAGCGCGAGGCCCTGCATTCAACCCTCAGTACCACAAAATAAAACAAATAAATAAATTAATTAATTAATAAAATACTTATTCACAAAAGCAGTTCATAGTGTTAATCTAATTCCTTTAATTGGCTTTCAAAACATCCCTCTAGCCTTTTTTCTGACTACATAGGATGAATTGCATGTGTATGTAATCTCTCTTTGGTACAGAACCATGGAGGTTCCTCTACAATGGTTCCTATTACTTCAGGATTCCGTGTTTCAAGGCGAGGTCATAGCTCCGGCAAACAGACTTTGAATTCAGAGGAAAGCAGTGGCCAGTGTGACAATGGTGAGTCAATTAGTGTTAAATATTTTTACACAGATGATTGTTGTAGCATTAGTATATCAGATCTGTGAAGTAGACCAGAGATTTGGTTTTGGGGTCTCACTCTGCTTTTGTAGCTTGTTTTGAAAGAGTTACAAGCCTTTCTCTCAGCTTGCTGGTTTTTTGAAGATGCCCTGGTATTTCTCAAAAGAATAGATTTCGATTTCAGTAGGCCACTACTGTTTTAACTTATTTTCAGCAATATGCATACAGCGAGTTCTGATCTGGTGAGATACCATTATGGAAAACATCGATTCTTTATTAGTAAGACGCTATTCATAGTTGTCCTCACCATTTGTAAACTTTAGGCTTTTCATGTGACTTTGTTGTTGGGTTCTGCTGAGTTGGATCTCACTCATCATGACTGTGTACAACAGAATGAAATACTACTCAACACTGTGACAGGCACATGATCTTTTTATGTTTGAGCCCAGGGTTGCAGTCACTATGTTTCTTCTCATTTTGAGTCGTGTGACATCAGCAAAAGGTGATACTCCATTCCTCTCATGCAAGTCGACTTTACTTTCAGGAAGCAGCTCTTCCCCCAGTCTTTTCCTGAATGCCTTCCAGCCTGGGAAGCTCATTATCCGGCACCATATTTGCTAGTGTTTCTCTGCTATTAATAGGGTTTTCAAGGGCTAATTGTTTCTGGGGTGAGCTGCTGAATCCTTCTCCCTAGTCTGCCTTGGTCTGGGAGCTCATCTGAAACCTGTCCACCATGGGTGGCCCTACTGGTATCTGAAATACCGGTAGCATAGCTTTCAGCATCTTTCGTGTGACTAGCTCTTATTTTATGACTGCTGTGAAATAACTACCACACCCAAAGAAGTCTACTTGTTCTATGAGCATTACTCTTTTTTTGTGGTACTGGGAGTTGAACCCAGGGCCTTGTGCTTGCATGTTCTGCCAGTGCTGGACCACTGAGCTTCACCCTCAGCCCTTTTTTTTACTTTCTGAGACAGGGTCTCGCTAAGTTATGCAGACTGCCTCTGGTCTCAAACTTGTCATCCTCCTGCCTCCACCTCCTGAGCCACTGGGATTACAGGCATACGCCACTGTGCCCGACTTTGAACATTACTTTTTACTGAATTCTATGTACCATCTGTTCTAGTAAGTAAGCATATTTATAGTGGAATGGTGTCCTTACTCTATCCTAAGAATTGTGTTATCCCTGTTTTAAATATGATGAAATTAAGGTTTAAAGGTAAAATGATACAGTTTGGTAAATGACAGATATATTTTTTTTTGTAAATTTATCAAGATATAATTTCTAGACTACATGATTTACTCATTCAAAGTGTATAATTCAGTGGTTTTTAGTCTATTTAAACTTGCATAATCATCACCATGCCTGCAGCCATAGCCCTGTGGCATCTGATCCCATCAGATCTCAGAAGCTAAGCAGCGTTGGGCCTGGATAGTACTTGGATGGGAGACTGCCTGGGAACACCAGGTGCTGTAGGCTTGGCAGACAGACCCGGCAACCCATTCCCAAAATTCAATCAGCAATTGAAAACCCTGTGAACAGCAGGGAAGCACTAACAATAGTGTTTGTCCTGTTGTACTCAGGGTCTCTGAGTTGGATACCAACTCAACGGCACCTAACAACAACAATCATCACCACAGTTAACGTTAGGACATTTTTATCATCTTCAAAATAAACTTCAAAACCATTAGCACCCAGTCCTCTTCTATGTCTGACCTCCTCTCCCAGCCCTTGACAATTACCAGTCTGTCTTCTATCTCTGAATTTGCCTATTCTGAACATTTCATGTCAGTGAAGGGATAATGGAGACTTTTATGGATGGCAGAGAAAGATTTTGAACTGGGATTTGTCTCTAAAGCTGTGTGTGTTTGTACATATACACACATGTACCTTTAATGTTTATATGATCTCCCATCATGGAGTGTATGTAATGTTTACCATTACTGTTAAACCATGTTTGTCTACTGAAACAATTTTGGAGGATTGGGTAGCTTAAGCTTAAGGTGTGAGGCATTCTGAATGACTTGAGCTCTTTAATATATTCCTTATTTTCTTTTGATATTCTTCTACTTATATAAGAAAAAACAGGATTTAATGAGCACAAAAAAATCGAGTACAATAACCTGTGAAAACTTTATACATGCATGTCTATACATGGCCTTAAGGATACTCAGTCTCTGCCTTTTCATTCAGATGACCCTTTTGTCTTTTCCTTTTAGGTGCAGGTGGGTAACTTCAGATATACTGCTCACCTGTAATGACATCTTAGAAATAATAAAATCTTTGTTTTCACTTTGTGCTGTCTGGAGGGGTTTCATGCCTGTGTGGTTGATAAGTGGTGTGTTTAACAATCCAGTTTTAGAACTATGGGGTTTTACTTGGTGGAAAACTGTCCAGTTCAAGATTGACTTTCTCTGTACTTTAGTGGTATTGTGATCTTAAAGCACAATACTTCATTCTACTGAACCACCTTTGAGGAGAAACTTATTCTACATGTATTACATGAAGCAGGCTGAAAAACGGATGAGACATGAAATATCCTGTTAATGCTGACCTAAGGAAACTATAGGTTATACTCAAATTACTTTATAGTCACCATTTGAATGTTTACTATATGTCAGGCTCCATGCTAAATTCTTTACGCTTCTGTTAACCCTCCTCAAAACTTACAAGAGCTAAGTACTGCTAGCCCTATTTGCAGTGAAGAAATTGTGGTGCAAAAATTAAATAACTTTCCTAAAGTCATGTAGGCAATCAGGATTCAAATCTAGGCAGTCTTAGCTCCAGAGTTCATGGGCTTAATTGCCACATTGTACTGTCCCCTGGAAAAATCAGACCTGGCTGGATTTTTCTTTTCTGCCCAAGCTGTGAGAAATTTGAGGAGGAATTCATTCTGTTACACCTTATCTCTGGCTTCAGTATCTGTTGGCTAATATGAAAGCTCAAATCACTTTCAAGGATGTGTATGCATTTCAGTTTTGAAAATATATCCATAAACTGGGTACAGTGTTGCACACCTCTAATGTCAGTGACTCGAGAGGCTGAGGCAGGAAGATTGCAAGTTCAAGGCCAGGCACAGCCTGCATAACATAACAAGATGCTGTTTCAACATAAAAGAAGGAAAAAATGGGCTGGGGATAGAGCCCAGTGGTAAAGCACTTGCAAAGTATGTGGGAGACCCTGGGTTTAACCCCAAGTGTTCATGGTGGTGCTAGGTGCCATCAAGTCAAGTCCAACTCATAGAGACCTTATGTACAACAAAAACAACACTCCTCAACACTCTGCCATGCCCTGTACTATGTCAGTGCTTCTCTGATATTGATACTGTTCTCAATGGCAGATTGTTTTGGGATTGTTTCAGGAGTAGGCTACCAGGTCTTTCTCCGATTTTTGTGGTACTGGGGATTGAACCCAGAGCCTCAGAGTGAACAGAGTAGCACTCTACCAATTGAGTTATATTCCACCCCAATCCCTAAGTATCACAAAAAAAGAAAGCCTATCCATAAGAATGTGAGAAAAAACAAGTACTGGTTATTGGGCTTTGCAGAGCTAAAAAAAACCTATGTAAACACATTCTTGTCTTTTTTTCCAGGGGGATATCATGAAGAATGTCTTTATCCTTCAGGTTGGTGAAATCTAAATATAATATGACATTTATCATTGTTTATGGATTCAAACTGTAAAATAATACTCACTTTTTTACTTTACGTTGGCTATATCCTCTAGAACCAGACTATGAAACTTCAGGTGTATATAGCACAACTGCATCTACAGCAAACTTGGTAGGTATTTAATAATAGCAAGCACTACTAACTCCTAATATATACTAGGTCACTGTTCTCAGAGCTATACATATAAATGCATTTAAATCAGGACAAGCCTATGAGCCAATTAGTGTTGAATTTTGTAGATGGAATTGAAACACAGAAATTGAGTCATCTAAGATCATACCCCTTTTTTGAAGTCTATTTAAGGGTATTTCCAGTATATGTTAGGATAAGAGGAAATTCTAACAGTAGTAGTAATAAACTTTTAGAGGATCTTAAGATTGTTTTATCAGAATGAGCCATAAATCTCAATCTTGAATACTCTGTATACCCAGTGGAAGCCTGTAGGAGAGCTTGCTCAGGGATTCAGGCTGATGGAATCTTTGATTGTCAAGGCAGGAAATGAAAGGTGGTACATTGGCTCTTGCATATTTCACTGAAGAAGACATGGCTTTCTTTTCCATTTCATTGGCCAGCACAAGTTCCCCTGAGAGTCTTAACTTCTCTATGCCTAGAAGGCAAAAAGTTGGAAATATTTTGACAGAACTAAGAACTATAGCATTTAACTTGATCTCCTTCCCAGAGGCAAAATACTGGCTTTTATTCCAAAAGAGGCAACCTAAAAGTCCCATTCAGTGTAATAAAAGTCAAAGCCCAGGATTTCTGAAGAATGTGTGGAACTCTTATATTATACTGGGTCAAGATATGGCTCCTCTTGATCTTGAAACCTAAAACCCAAAATGCAAAGTTTTAAACCCCAATTTGTAGTTGTGGGGAAGGAGATAAAAAACTGTGGTAAAATTCTTACTGGGAAAAGTGGGAAATGGAGAAGTATAGTTACTGGCCTATAGGAATTCTGAGATCATTATGGGAGTATATTGTGAGGGCCACCAAGCTATACCTGAGAATTATCCTCTGATTGTTTCCTGGGGCTCTTGATTACTCCAAGACGTGCACTTCCTTGGCCATATTTGAAGCAGGCATTGAAGAATATCTTTCCTTGGTAACTGAGTTTCTCAACTTGCTTTTTCAGAAAATTGGGGGCCCAAGGATTGTTTTATTTCATGGGAATAATTTTAGTTTTGGCTAATCATGGTTTCTTTGGCTGTGAGATTAATTTATTTGGATTCTGTTTGATTCCTATTAGTTACATGTCACAATAACCATACTTAGAATTCATTTTATTCATTTGCTATAATGCTTGCTTATCCTTTTGTTGTCTGTACTTGATTGCAAGTATCTTGAGCTTATTAGGCACTGGGAAAGAGACATACTTTTGGACACTTTTCCATGAGATACTTTGTGCAAGTGCAAGGATTTACTAAGCATTATATCCTTAATCAGGGAGAAGGACCTGGCAAACCTGGCAACCCACTCCCAAAAATCAACCCGCCATTGAAATCCCTATGAACAGCAGAAAAGCACTGACAATAGTGTTTTGCCTGTTGTACGTAGGGTCACTATGATTTGGATACCAACTCAACGGCACCGAACGACAATATCCTTAATAGAACTCTTGTTTTGAGACATCTTAATGTACTCATTTTTACAATGACTTGATTCATGCTGTGAAGCTGAGTTTCAACTTGTTTTTGTCATTCAAAGCACTTAGTAATTTTATCTTATGTAGTTAAGGGTTGAAACAATTGCCTCTTCAGCCCTGAGTCCCTGTATGCAAGGACTCTAATTGTTTTTTATTCCTATCTGCAAACTATTAATTCTTTCCTGCACATTATCTATCTGAAAAGAACTTGCTAAACTCTTGTGATAGTAATCAGAACACAGTACCAGCACTGGCTTTTCTAAACCATTTCTCTTTAATTGTAATCTCTCTTCCCAGTTAGATTTTTGTTACAGCAGCATCCTACTTCTAGTTACCAATTTCT
>VMDO01027987.1:11436-24643 GCA_007922755.1 Pedetes capensis
ACTATTGTCAGTGCTTCTCTGCTGTTCATAGGGTTTTCAATGGCAGATTGATTTTTGGGAGGGGGTTGCCAGGTCCTTCTCCCAAGCCTACAGCTTCTGGTGTTCCCAGGCGGTCTCCCATCCAGGTACTAACCAGGGCCGACCCTGCTTAGCTTCCGAGATCTGATGGGATCGGATGCCACAGGGCTACAGCTGCAGGTATTTCTGTCTTAGTTAAGCTAGATTATACTGTACTAACAACCCTCACAAATTCTCAGTGCCGTAACATGAAAGTTGTTGTTCTTACTGTTATATGTCCAGTGCAAGTTGATAGTAGCCCTTTGTTCCTTGTAGTCATTTAGGGATCCAGGCTGATGGACACATACTTTTACATTCAACTTAGCAAGGCAAAAGATAAAGAATTAGAGCATTGACTACTAACATTTCTGTTCATATCTCATGGGCCAAACAACTCACCTGGCCATACCTAACTTTATTTTTTATTATTAGAAATATTAACATGGATTATTTGTAAAAATTAATGAGTTTCATTATGACATTTCTATAAATGGATATAATGTGTGTTATGTCTAGCCTCCCTCCTTCTCCCCTTTCCTGCCCTTCTCTTTCTGCTTCTCCAGCCCCCAGTCCCCTTCCCATTCCCTCCCTGTCTCTCTTCTACTTTCAGGTCATCTTTTTTTAACTTTAATTTTTAATTTTTAATTTTTTTTTTTCAGAGAAACAAAAAATTTATTGGGCAAGGGTAAGAGGTAGTACATACTTAGGGTAAACATGGGCAGTCAGAATGAGAAACACTTAAGAATCATAGTACACATCCAAGATATGGACACAGGCTTCTTAAGAGAGAAGGGTCCATCTTTTTATATTATTTTATTATTTATTTATTTTAGTTTTCACATATGAGGAAACATGCAGGACTTGTCTTTCTGCATTTGGATTCTTTTGCATAACATGTTGGAACTGAAGAGGATATTTCTCCCATGTACCCGGGAGAACTGGAATATTTGTAGAGAGCTTGCATAATTACTCTTTATTCTGTAATTATGATTAATCTTAACCTTGTCAGATTCATGTACTAAATTTTTGTCTTCAGGCAATACATCTTAGGAAGGAGAAGAAAACTCTCATATATAATTCTTTTCTCTTCCCTTAAGTAGCCTTTCCCTTAGGTAGCCCATTTTAGAGAAACAGTGTTTTTCTCCCTCAGCCTACCATTACTGTTATCATATCACATCTTTTTTTTCCAAAATAATGTGTTTCATTATGACATTTTCATACATGTATATCATTGTACATTCTCACGTGCACTCCTTCCTCCCTCCAAATAGTCCTCCTTATCCTTCCTTTATATATATATGTGTATATATATATGTATATATGTATATGTATATATATATATATATATGTATATATATATATATAGTGTTTAACCTAGATTCTGTATATGAGAGAAAACAGAATATTTGTCTTTTCCCTCAGTACCTTCTCTTTTTGCCCACTTGCATTGTTGTTGTTGTTGATAGGTGCCGTCGAGTCAGTATCCGACTCATAGCCACCCTCTGTACAACAGGGGAAACACTATTGTCAGTGCTTCTCTGCTGTTCATAGGGTTTTCAATGGCAGATTGATTTTTGGGAGGGGGTTGCCAGGTCCTTCTCCTAAGCCTACAGCACCTGGTGTTCCCAGGCAGTCTCCCATCCAGGTACTAACCAGGCCCGACCCTGCTTAGCTTCCGAGATCTGATGGGATCGGATTCCACAGGGCTACGGCTGCAGGCCCACTTGCATTAGTCCTCCCCTTTCCCCCAAATAGTCCTCCTTTTACTTCCATGATTTATGTTTAAATCATGAGAGAAAACAAGAGATGTCTTTCTGAATCTGGCTTATTTCACTTAATATGATCTCTAGTTCCATCTATTTTCCTGCAGATGTCATAATTTTGTTCTTTATGGCTGAATAAAACTCTATTGTGTATACATGCCACATTTTCTTTATCCATTCGTCTATTGAGGGACACCTAGGCTAATTTCATACTTTGGCTATTGTGTGTGAATAGTGCTGCAATAAACATGGATATATAGGTACTTCTGTGGTATTCTGACTTAGATCCCTTTGGGTATATGTCCCAAGAGTGGTATAGCTATATCATATGGTAGTTTTGTTTTTAGTTTACTCAGAAACCGTCATACTGATTTCCATAATGGCTATACTAATTTACATTCCCACCAGTGGTGTATAAGAGTTCTTTTTTCTCCACATTCTCAACCAGCATTTGTTGTTGGATTTGTTATTGATGATGATGATGCTAGCCATTCTGATTGGAGTGAGATTGTCAATGTCAATGTAGTTTTGATTTACATTTCTCTGATGGCTGAGGATGCTGAACTTTTTTCATATAATTTTTGGCTGTTTGTAGGTCGTCATCTTTTTTTTCCCCATATGTGAGGTTGAACTCAGCCTCACATATGCTAGGCAAGTGCTCTACCACTGAGCTACATTTCCATCCCTTTTTTCTCTTTTTAATTTTGAGACAGGTTTTCAGACTGCTTGGGTCTTTGGACTTGCAATCCTTCTGCCTCAGCCTCCTGAGTTTCTGGGATTTCAAGTGTGCACTACGACACCTGACTGCATTTCTTCTTTGGAGAACTATCTGTTCAATTCATTTGCCTGGTTTTCTATTGAATGATTTGATTTTTGTGTTTAATTTATTGAGATTTCATTTGCTTTTTGGGCTGGGATTTAGCTCAGTTGGTAGTGCCACTCTGCAGTCTCAGAGATCCCGAGTTCGATTCTCAGCACTACAAAAATGGGAGAAGGGTGTGGCAATCCACTCCTGAGGCAATCCCGAAACAGTCAACCATTGAAAACCCTCGGAGGGTCGCTATGAGTTGACAGCACCTAACAACAACATGTGCTTTTTATACAACCTGTTGATATAACCATCCACATGAAAAGGCAAGTAAAAAAATCTCATCATTAGGAATGGCAAGAGTGGATACTTTATTTCTGTCCTTTTAATTTCATTTGTCATATGTTCCTTTTTGTTCTGAATTTACTTTATCAAATATATCTCCATAGCTTTTAGTATCTTCATGGTATGCTCCAATTTCACCCTTCAGTCACCACATCTATAGAGAATTTGTAAGTAATTTTTCCACAGAATTTTGAGATGAGATGGCCAAGGCAGGACTCAAAGATTTCCAAGCACAGAACCTTCTGAGAAAACATAAGCATTTGTTTTTACTTTATATTTCCATGCCCAACACTCATCTAAATACTTCTCTAGATTTTTTTCAATATTCACACAGGGTCTTTCTTAGCCAGGGCAGATATTTGCTAGTGTTGGCAGATGATTTGGTTAGACTTAAATACAAACTTTGGAAATATGCAATGTTAGGTCCATGTAATGTGAGGCTCATCTTATCATAGTATGGTTCCTTTTGTTTTTTTCTGTGATAACTTCCTCTTATTACCTCCATGTTCCTAAGCTGCTAGAACAGTGTGTTGTAAGTCAGATTTTCAGAATCATTTTTACTTTTACAAAGACAGGGTCTTGCTCCAGAGAGGAATAGTATTTAGATCTTAGTACATCTGTTACGGGCTGGGATTTAGCTCAGTTGGTAGAGTGATGCTATGCAGTCTCTGAGGTCCCAGGTTCGATTACCAGCACCACAAACATTGGAGAAGGATGCGACAATCCACTCCCAAGGCAATCCAGAAACAATCAGCCAATGAAAACCCTGTGAGTGTCGTTGTGAATCTGACACAGACTCAATGGCACCTAACAACAACAACAACATCTGTTACATCCTGCTTAGATAGGATATAGCTGAATAACCAGTTAACTCACTCTCTTCCCAAGCTGTATCTTCAAATAGAAGGCTTTCTTTTAACAAAAATGTTATTGGTCCTCCTGTGTTTTAAGTTTTTAGTCAAGAAAGGCCACTGAAAATGTGTTAAACTTCAATCATCAGTTAGATTTTCATATCTACTTTGGATCTACATTTGGATGTGATGATTATCTCTGTTGATAGGTAATAGAATCCTCATATAAATCACATACTAGAGTAGTATCTTCTGGAATATTGTTGTAGTAGTCACTTTCAAACTTGAATAATTTCATGACAGATTACTTTCATTTAGTTTTAGATGTTGAAGCAAAGCATGTGTTGTTCAGTTTCTCAATTTCCCTTTATTCAAATATGTTTTTATATTCATTAAAGTCTCTTCAGGACAGAAGACCATGTTCTATGTCTCCTCAGGACACAGTTACCTCATACAACTACCCCCAAAAGGTAATCTTTATAGTATGACCAAGGTTTCATTTATAATGGTCTGGAGAGAGGAAAATGAATTTTTTTCCTTTGCCTTCATCCTACTTCCAAGCAGCTGCTTGAGTTGCTTTAATGACCATGGTATCTTCTGGTACCTGGCACTGTGATGAATAAATTCATTCAACATATCAAGTAAACATTTATGTTCCAGACCCTATTACTGTGCTTGCATTAGACTCACAGTCTACTGTAAACCTCTTATAAAATGAGTGAATAGTATTAAATTACCTGTGCAGGCTAATTTACTGAAACGTAAATTTAAAGCTCTCCTGTGAATGTGGAGTCAGCATAAAAAGGTAGCTGGAGCTATAGAATGAATAAGATGATCCTAGGAAAAGAAAGATATTGAGAAGAGCATCTAGAACAGAGTCTGTGGCTCACCAAATTTTAGAAAGTGAATAGAGAAGGAACAGTCAAGGAGGGAGGAAAAGCAGGAGTGTATAATATTGTGACTGCTCTTGGAAGAGAACATTTTGAGGAGTAGTCAGATGTCATTTGTTGTCAAGAGGTCAAGCAACATAAGGATTAACAAGAGCCTACTAGAATTTGTTGCCATGGAAACCACTGCTGACTTTTAATGCAGTTTCAAGGGACCAGGATGAATATCAGCCACACTTCTATGGGTATTAAGGAAATGGCGGCTGCCAGCAAGGACAGTGTGTTCAAGCAGAGGCTGTTACCGTTTTATCATTATCTCTGTACATATCTCTGAACTGAATGTTTCGGGAAAGCAGTCTGTTCTCTTAAAGAGCTGTGGTCTAAGCAGAAAAAATGGCAGTTTCATTAAGTTACACAAAATGCAAAGCACCTTTTCTATTTTAGAGAAAGTGTTTATAAAACGAGTATTTATTACAGATCTCTGTAATAATGTGTAGGAAACCTAGATATTAATGTTTTGGGAAGAAGGCAACAAAGCAAATGGAGAACAATGGTTGGAAGGAAACTTTCCATTGTATATAATTTGATGCTGTGTTTTTGAATCGTATTAATGTATAACCTTTTCAGAAAAATTTTTAAAAATGAAAAGTGAAAGCTCTTAAAGTAATCTGGGATCTTCTAAAAGATATAACCATCCTATATATAGGTTACCTAAAGATCATCTTCTCAGTGTTTTAGTTATGAACACAAATTATAACTTCCTGGAATTTAGGATCAGGTAAGAAACTAATACTCTTGAGAACCAAACTTAGGAATTTTGAACTTTCTTCCACATGTAGGTGATGGGAAATTCTGCAGCAATTGCAGCTTCCTGTGCCAATCATGTTCCAGCTCCAGTCTTACCTAACTGTGCATCAGCTAATCAAGCTTGTAGTACCTCGTCACTTTCCTCACAGAATACTCTACAGCCTCTCTTTGTATCTCCACCTACACAAGGCAGGCCAGGTATGTTATTAGTGGTTGCTTACTGTGGAAGGCTCTTTTTCTGTTGATTAACATGCACATATAACCATTCTTGTGATTAGATAGGAATACTTTAATTTCCAGAATTAAGTAAGTTTTACCCACTTAATAAAGTTTGAGCTGTCATTAGGGTTGCAAGTTTTGCTTCAGAATTTGACTATGGTAAGATTTTGTACTTGTTATTTTGTACTTGTTTCTAAAACTAGGTAAGCTTTATTACATAAGAATTGACATAGAGATGTTTCTTTATAGAACAAATTTCTGAAAGATTTGCTGTAAAGTAAAATCTTATGTAATCATTGTCTTGTGAATGTCATAATAAAGAATATAAGGTTCTAGAATTTAAGAGATCTGGGTTTGAATCCTAGTTTTTACAACGTATTAGTTGTATGACTTTGAACACATTATTGTATCATTTTTATTTATAAGTTTGGACATTGTGACAGAACCAATTCATGAAATAGTGGTGGAATTTTAATGAGTTAATATAATTTAAAATTTTCAGTTCTAGGAAAGTGATGGCAACAACAGCATAGCTTTTCAAACTGAGTCCCTATATGAAAACAGAAATAAAAAAAACAAAACCCACAGACAGTATCTTCTACCAGTAGCTTACATGATATCCTCACAAACCCCTAAATTCAAGCAGGTTTGGACAAACCACTAGTCACAAGTCCCCCATGCTGTCAGAGTTTGTGTAGACACAAGAAGAGTGAAGCACAGAAGATGTTGCTTTATGGACTTGGGAAGATCCTGAGAAGACCTGATAAGAATTCACTGGAAAGTGAGTGGCCAGTTTGGAGGCAACAGCCAAAACTAGAAAGGGATTTGGTCTGGCCAGTACTAAGTGTATGAGGCATTTGGTAGAAGGACTTAGAGGTCTTAAAAGACCTCAGAAAATCTTAGAGCAGTTTAGCCCCTAAGAACTTACAGAACTGACATACCAGGGCTCCATTTTAGGATAGTATTTCTCACTAAGGAGAAATTACTGGAAGTGTAGTCAAAATTGTTCAGCATGGGGAAAAAAGCAGGTCCAGAGTTAAAGTGAGGAAAACAGAGCCAAGGAATTCTAGAAAGCAGTCATGTTTTTGAACACTGCACAGAAGTAGTAAGAGAGGTTTATGAAGTTATGAGAGCCACCTTATACCCTACTTCATCTAAAGTTCATTCAACGTAATTTTACATAAATGTAAATAAAACATTGAACTCAAATGCTATTCAAAGGTACTTCAAGGGGGCTGGCACTGTGGTGCATATCTGTAATCCTAACTACTTAGGAAGCTGAGGCAGGAGGATCATGAGTTTGAGGCCAGAGGCAGCCTGTGCAACTTAGACCTTGTCTCAGAATTTTAAAGTTGATGCTTGGGGTCAAGCTCAGTGGTAGAGCACTTGCCTAGCATGCATGAGGCCCTAGGTTGTACTGCCAAAAAACTCTTAAGGACGGGAAAAGGTAAAATGATATGCCTACAGAGAGTAAAAGCATGTCAGAAATGTACCTACTAAGCAAACTCAAAACTGTAATAAACTATTTCAGAATAAGGAAGATGATAAAATACAAAATATTAAAGAATAGCATAGTCCCAAAAAGTCATATTAAGTGACAAAATTCAGGCAAGAATTACAGAATTTCATTTTAATAAGGCTATAAAGAGGCTCAAAAGACCTCTTTAAAGTGTTGAAAAATAAAGATGTCTCATTGAAATCGAAAGTGCACCTGACGCAAACCATGATATTTTCAGTCACATCATATGCTTGTGAAAATTGGACAGTGTATGAGTTAGGAGACAGAAGAGTTGATGCTTTTGGATTGTACTGGAGATGAATATTGAGTATGTGGACTGCCAAAAGAACCAACAGATCCATCCTAAAAGAAGTGCAACCAGAGTGCTCCTTGGAAGCAAGGTTGGCTAGACTGTGTCTTACATATTTTGGACATGTCATGAGAAACCAATCCCTGGAAGAGGACATGTTTGGGAGAGTTGGCAGGTAAACAAAAAACAGAAGACCCTCAACTAGTTGGATTGACACAGTAGCTGCAACAATGGGCTTGAATACAGTGTTGGGAAATGTTTCATTCTGACATATATGATTGCTATGAGTCAGAATTAACTCAATGACACCTAACAACAACAACATAATGAGCCTGAGCAAATACAACAGAAAATGCTTTCAGAAAAATAAGAATATAAAGGACAATCTAAAATTGAAAAAAGACAAATTCAAAAAAGTTACTGAAGTTAGGTAAAGGAGATTAAATACTGATAGAAGTCAGTGAAGAGGAAAACTGAAGGGAACAGAACAAATATTAAAAGGTAAAATACAGAAAACATTATTGAAATTTAAAAAGCTTTAAATTTTTTGAAATCTACAGAACAGTACCTTGTATACCTGAGCTTATCAATCCAGAACAACCAACACCAAGATATTCTAGTAAAAGTACTGGACTTAGAAAAAGGTCTTTTGAGTAGCTGAAAAAGCCTGTGGAATATTCGAGAAAATTATATTCATCAAACTTTGACAGCAGTGCTTTATGCTTGAAGAAAACAGAGTAAACATAAAAATATTTCAAAGAACTTGTGAACCAGAGATTTTATATCCAACCAAGCTAATTTTCAAGCATAAAGGGCAGCATGTAATAATAATATTGCCATGAGCTCTTCCTGAAGAATCTGTTATAGCTGTGCTGTCAAGCAAGGTAATCACTAGCTACATGTGGCAGTTTTAATTATTTGCCATTGCATAAAAACTGTATTTCCTCAGTCTCTTTTGCCTTATGCTAAGTACTCAAAGCCACATGTGGCTACTATCTACTGTATTGGACAACACAGAATTTTTGTACCATGACAGAATTTTGTATTGACCAAGAGTATACTAGAGAATGAGCTTTGAATTTTAGACTACAAAAAAATTAAGAGACATTAGTATAAGTCCTTGTGAAAGTATTAGGTACATAGTTATCTTTACAATTAAGATAAAATGAGGGCTGAGAGATTGAGAACATATTGTGCAATAGCCTTATGTTTGAGCAAGACAGCTATTTTTAAAAATGGGGAAATTGAGAGAACATATGCAAAGCATTTTTAATACTGTCAGTAATCACATCAGGTTCTTTTATCTAGATACTCAGATTGTTATTCTGAGACTGTGTAATGTGGGCTAAAACAAATGAGTAATTATGGACATTCTAATTTTGTCATCCTTTGTGTCCGTGTGAATCAGGATGCTTTGGATGGAAGAAAGGTAATGCAGACATAATGAGGAGGCTAAGTAAAAGCTTTTATAGTCTTGAATTTGAAGTATCAGTATAAACTTAAGGTATTTCATCTTTAAATATATATGTATATTTCCTAGATCTGTTCAGTGAAATGCCTAGAAGCAATAAGTATTCCTAACACCTGTTTTTTGTGGTCTTAAAACACCATTTATCACTTTGAAAAAATAAACAATTTATAGACAAATGGCTAATCTCAGATCTGGGAAGGAGGTGTTCCAAGATGAACCTGGAACCTTTTGTTATAACACCTAGCAAGGAAGCTATGAAAGAGTTCTGGGAACATGTCAGAAGGACTTAAGAACTATCTTGAAGAGGTTTCCACTGGCTAAATATAAAACAAGTTGAGCCTCAATAGTGATAAGTGCAGCAAGTTAGGACAAGTTCCTAGCAATATTTTTAAAATTAGTTGTCTGAAATCGATAAGAAACCACTTTATTTTCTTGGAAACTGAAAAATAAAGTGAAAGAATTAAGAATTATCCTGGCTTTCTTATATGAGCTATGTATATCGTTGTTGTTGTTATTGTTGTTATGTGCTGTCGAGTCGGTATCCGACTCATAGCGACCCTCATAGGGTTTTCAATGGCTGAGTGCTTCGGGATTGCCTTGGGAGTGGATTGCCAGGTCCTTCTCCCATTTTTGCGGTGCTGGGAATTGAACTCGGGGCCTCAGAGACTGCAGCGCAGCTCTCTACCCACTGAGCTAAATCCCAGCCCATATATATCATTAGGTAACCAAATAGTTGTTAGGTGCTATTGAACTGGGTGTGACTCACAGCAACACTCATAAGGTTGTCAATGGCTGATTGTTTTGGGATTACTTTGGGAGTGGATTGCCACATCCATCTCCCACAACCAAATAGTAGATGAGGGGAATTGTGTCTGTCTGTTTCTCCCTCCCTCCCTGCACTCTTCTTTTCTCCTCCTCTGTCTCTCCCCCTTTTCTTTTTGGAGACAGGATTTCACTAGCCCAAACTGGCCTCGAACTCACAGTCCTCCTGCCTTAGCTTCCAGAGTATTGGAATTACAGATACCTGCTACCACACCCAGGTTGAAATGTCTCTTTATAATACTATTACAACTCGTCAATGATAAATAAGTGATGTAATCATTTTGCAGTCCCAATTGGATGGAAAGACCTTAAACATCAATACCTACTAGGATTGTGTTATACTTTGGGTCTGGAATATCTCCCAAAAGTCCATGTATGGAAGGCTTGTTTCCTAGTATGATGCCATTGGGAGGTGATGGGAGCTTTGAGGTGGGCCCTCGTGAGAGGTCTTAGATCATTAGGGGAATGCTCTTGAAGAGGATAGTGGGACTCCACCCCTTTCTCTTCTTCTCTCTCTTCTTGGCTAGCAGAGGGTGAGCAGCTTCCTCTGCTAAGTGTTTTCCTATTGATGTACCTCTTCTCCCATAGGCCCCAAAAGCAACAGGTACCCTAGATAATGAACTGAAACCTCTAAAAGTGTGAGCCAAAATAAAACTTTTCTATTTATAAAATTATTATCTCAGCTATTTTTTATAGTAATGGGAAGTTGACTCACACAGACTGCAGATAGACTCTACCTATAGATGTGCCAAGGGACTCAATTGAGTCTGATCTGGTCTCATGAATCAAACTTCCTATTTGCAATAAATACAGAAATACGTGTTGAATTATACAATAAATATATAATCAGCCAAATCCAGCCTGTAGGAAGTTTGGGAGGTCAAAGAAAAACTGTAAGGAAATGAAAAGGATGAGAGAGGGACCAATAAATTAAAATATTTAAGACATATCAATTTTTTAAATGGGGAAGACTAAAAAAAGTCTGCCTGAGGGTCGCTATGAGTCGGACACGACTCGACGGCACCTAACAACAACAACAAGGGAGGCACATTTTGGTGAGAAAACTAAGAACAACAATAAGGAAGTAATTACTGTTAAAGTCAGGATAGTAGTTAACTGTGCTGGGAGGAAAAGAGCTATGGTTGAGATGAGGAAAATGGAAATTTTCTGGGGTGCCCGACAGAATTTTATTTCCTGACCCTGGATAGTGCCTTAATGAAAATAATTCATTAAGCCAAACACTAGTTTTATTTTTGTTTCGTTTTCACTTATAATATATTTGCACCAAAAGCATACAGTAAATGTTTACAATAGAAATTTTTCATTGGAAATGTCATTGTAGACCCTGGTTTTCCTATTTTCTGCTAGTGTAGAGGGAAGTATTGGTTGTCTGCTTCCAGCAGAAGTGTGAGCTTAAAAAAATTCAAATTACATAAATCAAACATTGTAATATTTCATTTATGTGGAATCATTAAAAGTCTATCCTTTAAATGTCAGATTTTTTTCTAAAAATCTATACTGCCTTCATGCATTTTACTTTTTGTTCTTTGAGTTACTCATGAATGTTACCTTATAGTTCTACTTTACTAGGTCTGGCTGCATTCTAGTTGCTCTTTCTCAGTTTTATCTTTCTCAGTTTTATCAGCCCCTAGATGGAACAGCAGATTTTCCCCACTTTGATGTTCATATGTCTCCTTGGCAGGCACCTCTCAACTTCCTTTAAGTTGCTAGTAATCTACCAAGTAATTAGATGTGATAACTGCTTTTGATATGAGTCTCCTCATAGGCATTAATTCCTGTCAGTCTGAACTCTTGAATTTGCAAATTACTTCTAAGTCTTTTTCTAGGGCCAGGACTAGTAACTCACTTGCTTCTTGTGCAAAACTTAAGAAGATGCCAAAAACACAGCAATCAAGATACATAGTACTGTACACCATTATTTTTTAAACATGAAGATTAATGTAAAATATCCATGATGAACAAAGTATCAGTTTTAAATCAATGTAGGGTGTCTGTGGGTCAAACTTATGGTGAGGTGAGTGAGGCATTCACTCTCAGGGTCATGGAAGTACAGAATTGGATCCTGTTTTTTTTGAAAAATTTGATGTCATTCATGAGGTTTTTTGCATTAATTTTGATGCTCTCTTAAATTTCGTACTGAGTGCCTCATCACACCTTAGTCTTACCTCCTTGCTCTTTGATCTCTATAGAGCCAGCTTCTTATTGTATCCATATTCTCTTCTGAAATATCTACATCAGACTGCAGCTACACGGATGGGGGAAAATGTATTTTGTTGATTTCTACTAGTATTTTAGAAAATTTTACTTCCATTTTCCCCTATTGAGCCTACGGAGCCCTTAAGTCTTGAGGATAAGATGTTCAAAAATTTCTAGAGTAGCTGGAAATTATAAAAACTTTTTCTTAAATGACTTATAGTACTATGTATTTACAGGGAATGTGAGCTCAGAATAACTTCCAAATTTTATCTACCCTTGATTCTCTCAGCTCTGTGACTATTCAGCCACCTCTATGTCTTGTTGTTGTTGTTAGGTGCCATCGAGTTGGTATCCGACTCATAGCAACCCTGTATACAACAGGTGAAACACTATTGTCAGTGCTTCTCTGCTGTTCATAGGGTTTTCAATGGCAGATTGATTTTTGGGAGGGGGTTGCCAGGTCCTTCTCCCAAGCCTACAGTATCTGGTGTTCCCTGGCGGTCTCCCATCCAAGTACTAACCAGGCCCGATCCTGCTTAGCTTCCGAGATCTGAGGGGATCTGATGCCACAGGGCTACGGCTGCAGGCCCTCTATGTCTAGTGGTTAGTTTTTATCTAGTAATCATAATCACATAAGGCTATCTTCAACTAGTTTACTTCATTTCTTTTATTTAAAAGTGACATAATTTGTTTTGAGGGCTAGTTTTCAAGGGAAAAGAGTAGAGCTATGTTGGAAAGGATATTTATAGAAAAATCCATTGTTATAGCACATTGTTGGATATCTTGAGAATTCTTCTTCTAAAACTGTAAAAGATTTCTGAATGTATGTCAAAACTCCAAAATACATGGGCACAGTTTTACAATTTGCTGTTTAATTTAGATACAATAAAATTCATTGTTTGGTGACCAGTTCTGTAAGTTTTGGCAAATGCATTAAGTTGTATAAACACTACCATAATCAAGAGAGAATTGTTTCAGCACCCCAAAAAATCATTTATGAAATTTTATATCACCTTATACTCAGATCTTCTATTACTATTAACTTATAACAGTATAAAAGGTATAAATGACTATTATTAATATTTGTCAGTGAGTGAGAGCAGTGTAGATTACTTGTTGCTAAATTATCAGAATAATAAATTCAGTTTAAGT
>VMDO01027988.1:0-24541 GCA_007922755.1 Pedetes capensis
ATTAAATCTTCTAATCCATGTGCATGGGCTATTTTTTCCAACTGTTTGCAATCTCTTTAATTTCCTTCTTCAAGGCTTTGTATTTTGCATTGTAGAGAGTTTTCATATCTTTAGTTAAACTTATTTCCAGGTAATTAATTTGTTTTGTAGGTATCATAAATGGGATATTTCTCTTGGTTTCTTTTTCAGATAGCTTGTTATTAGCTTATAGGAATGCTACTGATTTTTTTAATGTTGGTTTTTGTATCTTAAAAACTTAGTGAATTTATTATTTCTAAGAGTTTTTTTTTCATGGAGTCGTTAGGATTTTCTATATACAAGATCATATCATCTGTAAACAAGGATAGTTTGACTTCCCTTTTCCAATTTGGATGTCCTTCATTTACTTCCCTGGCCTAATTGTTTTGACTAGAACTTTCCATTTTAATAAAAGTAATGGAAGTGAGTATTCCTGTCTTGTTCCAGGTGTTAGAGAAAAAAGAGTTTTAATTTTCCCCATTCAGTATGATAGTAGTTGTGGGTTTGACATATATGACCTTAAGGGTTTTGATGGCCTCAATGTGAAGAAAATGCCTTCTATATCAAAATTGTTGAGAATTTTTATCAGGAAGGGTGTTGAATTTCATTAAAGGCTTTTCATGCATCTATTGAAATAACCATGTAAGTTTGTGTTTGATTCTGTTATTATGGTGTATAACATTTATTGGCTTGCATATGTTGAAGCATTTTTGTATCCTATGTATGAATCCCACTTGATCATAGTGAATAGTGAATCATCTTTTTAATGTGATGTATAATTTGATTTGCTAGTATTTAATTGAGAATAATTGCATCTATGCTCTTCAGAAATACTGACCTATAATTTCACTTATATTGTGCCCCCATAAAATTTGATGTCAGAGTAATGCTGGTTTTGTAAAATAAGTTTGGAAGAATTTTATCGTATTCAATATTTTGGAGTAGTTTGAGAAGAGTTGGTATTAGTTCTTCTTTAAATATTTGGTATAATTTTGTAGTAAAGCCATCATATTTAGAGTTTTTCTTTGATTGTTGTTGTTGTTGTTAGGTGCCGTCGAGTTGGTATCTGACTCATAGCGAACCTACATACAACAGGGGAAGCACTATTGTCAGTGCTTCTCTGCTGTTCATAAAGTTTTCAATGGCAGATTGATTATTGGGAGCGGGTTGCCAGGTCCTTCTCCCAAGCCTGCAGTATCTGGTGTTCCCAGGTGGTCTCCCATCCAAGTACTAACCAGGCCTGACCCTGCTTAGCTTCCATGATCTGACGGGATCGTATGCCACAGGGCTATGGCTGCAGACTTTCTTTGATAGAAGACTTTATTTTATTACTGGCTCAAATTCATTACTCATTATTAATCTGTACAGGTTTACGTTTTCTACACTATTCAGTCTTGGTAGCTGTTATGTGTCCAGAAATATTTCCATTTCTTCTAGATTTTCAAATTTGTTGGCATAATTTTTCACAATAATTTTAATGAAACTTTTATGTTTCTCTAATATTAATTGTAATATCTTCACTTTTGTCTTTGTTTTTAAGTCGCCTCTCAGTAAGTCTATGTAAAGATTGATCAAACTTGTACATCTTTTTAAAAATTATCCTTGTTTCATTGATAACTTGAATTTTTAAATTTTGATCTGATTTATTTCTGTTTTTATTGTTATTATTTCTTTTCTGCTAATTTTGAGTTGAGGTTGTATTTGCTTTTCTAGTTCTTTGAGATAAATTATTAGATTCATAGCTTGAAATGTTTCTACTTTTGGTAGAGGCATTTATTGCTATTAATTTCCCTCTTATAACTACTTTTGCTGTATCTCATATGTTTTGTAATGCTAGGTTTCCATTTTAATTTATCTTAATAAGTTTTTTAGCTTTTCCTTTAATTCACAAAATAACCCATTGATTATTCAGGAGCATGTTGATTGATTTCCTTTTATTTATTTTAAATACAATAAAATACTTTAAAGAATGTCATTCCATTTTAGTGAGAAAATATATTTAATATTATTTCATATCTTTGACCTTGTGAAGATTTGGTTTTTGTCCTAATGTATGACCTTTCCTGGACAATATTCCATGTGTAATTCAGAAGAATGTTTATTCAGTGGCTTTTGGAGGGAATGATTTGTAATGTCTGTAATGTCCATTTGTTCTTGCCTACCATTTAAATCTTATGTTTTTCTGTTGATTTTATTTCTAAGAGATCTATCTACCTGTGCCTTTCTCTCTCTCAAGATCTACTAATACTTGACTTATATAAGTAGATGCTCCAATGTTGGGTGCATGGATATTTATCATTTTTACATCTTTTTGCTGCATTAAGCCCTTTCTCATTATTTAATGGCTTCATTGTCTTTTTTTTGTATTTTTGATGTGAAATCTATTTTATCTGGAGGAATTATAGCTACTTCTTTTTAACTTTGTGTGGATGCTTACTTTTACCTATGGGTTTTATGATTTCATATGTGTTTATGTTCCTATTAACTTTCTTCTCTTTCAGTTTGAATAAATCCTTTTAGCATTTCTGGCAAGGCATGTCTGGTATTAGTTCTCTCAGATTTTGTTTGGCTGGGACAATCTTTATCTCACCCTTAATTTCTAAAGAATGTCTTTGTCAGCTACATTATTCTGGTGTGGCAGGATTTTATTTCATTAATTTGAATATATCATACCATTTTCTCCAGGCCTTCAAGATTTCTACTGAGAAGTCTATTGTTATTCATATTGGTAGTTCTTTATAATGATGCATTTCTTATCTCTTGCTACTCTTAGAATTTTTTCTTTATCTTTGATTTTTGATAGTTTTAGTATTATGTGTCATATGAATTACTCTTTGGATTGTATTTGATTTCTGATATTTGGACTTTCTGTTTCTGATTGTTGACTTCTTTCTTCAAATTAGGAAAACTTTCATCCAGTATTTCTTTAGACATTTTTTAATCTCTGTTATTCCTTCTCACCATATCTTTTTCCAATTTTGCATACGTTTGGTCTCTTTATGATGTTTCCTAATTCCCTTAGGCTTTCTTCATTCTTTTAAATTCCTTTATCTTTTCTCTTCTCTTATTGGCCAATTTAAAATGTACTGTCTGTACTCATAATGTTTTTGTTTTCTTCAGCATTATCCAGCCAGCTTTTAAAGCTTTCTGTTGCATTTTTAAGTACAGCTGTTACATTGTTCATCTCTAGAATTTCTTTTTAAAAATTGTATTTCTTTGCCAAACTTCTAATTTTGGTAATTCATTGTTTCCCAAATTTCTTGAAATTCACCTTTTAAGCGAATTAACCTGAACTATCTTTCCTGACATTTTATATATCTACCTTTCTTTGGGGTGAATTTTTTGAGCATTGTATGGAGATTTGTTTGAAGGAATTGTGACTTCCAGAGTCTTGGCAATCCTCGTGTGCTATTGTTGGTGTTGATGCACTTGGTGAGGCCATTTTTTTCCTAACTTTTTCATATATTCCTTGGAAATGATAGACTTTGACTGTTTTATACAAGTCTATCATTCTGACTGGACCAGATGATAATATCACTTAGCAAGAAAAGCGTGGTTTCAATTTCTCTAGGTGCATGACTTGTTGCCTATTTTCTGAATTCATATATGGTGGCTGAGTTTTTTCTACTACATGGAAAGCCCAGTGGTTGTTTTGCAATTAAGTGTAGCTGCTGAGTGGACACTGCAACTGTCACTGATCTGGCTGGGCCACAGAGTATATTTCTTGGTACTGTGATTATCTTTCTCCTCTCTGGGTGTATTGTGGTGTTACTGCTTAAGGCCAGAGTTAGTGCAGTTTAAATTCTAAGGTATGTGAGAACTTCCTTATGTTTACGGATTTTCTCAGGTTTGATCTTATCCCACTGTGGAAGTGGAATTGAGGAGCATGATGAAAACTGTATAAGCTGCAGAGTATGAAACGTGGCATATATTTGATGTTGTCATTCACAGATTTGGTGCTATTACACCCTGGTAAAGGTATGGATATGGTCTTTAGGATGGTGATTTTCAAATTTCCAGGCATATGAGAACTGATGTGTGTTTGTTGTTAAGCTATATTGTTAGCTGGCCAAGTTTCACTGTTACCAGGTGTGCTATGCTTTCAGCAAATATAACAAGCTTTTCTCTGTGGTCTCCACTTACGTTTTGTGTTTCTATCCTTCTTAGACAGGTCAGTGCAATTAGTTTCTTCCCTAACTTTCCAATGATTTGAAAACAAATAGAATTTCCAAAAATCTTCTGAGAACTCTAGGGAAGCCAGGAATCTGTTTCTGCTTCTCTGTTTTCCCCCTGTTGAGGCTGTGGTCCTGAAGCTTTTCCCTGTGCATTATTATGTGCTACCTTGGGTAAGGGAAGCTATTGTTCTTATCCTATCAAGGAGTATTTTTGCTTAGTTCCATAGAACACAAAGGTAACTCAGTCTTATTTCAACATTTCAGGAATGTTACCAGGGTGCTTTCTGTGGATAGCTGCTAGCTGATTTATCTGTAAGGAGGATCAAGTTCTGGGATCTTGTTGCATCTGTCCAGCAGCATGAGGTTAATGGATGAAGAGGATAAACCACTCAGACACCAAGACTTCATGCTAGGGAGACCAATAGGCAGCCAGTGCCTTCAGTTGCATTACCCCCAGTGAGTGTCTCAAGTTCTTTTTATTAGTCTTTTATAATATTAAAGTATTCTATGAGTCGGAGAAATGTGAGTTAAAATATATCTTCTTGTAAGACAGGGAAGAATTATTTACTATTTATGTCAGCAAACTCTGCCTGCTATACATAGGCAGGGTCTGCATGTAGGCAGAGTCTGCATTGAAATACAGAGAGAATAGAAGGGGATTCAGGATTTGATAGCTTCCAAGGGCTAGAGCCTTCCCTGGCCAAATTGCCAGAGCTGTCTCCTGCTGTTTTTCCTCAAAGATTCTCCAGCCATCAGCCATGCATTCCAGCATCTCATACTCAACCATCTTGGTAAAGTTTCTCCAACAGTCTGAGTTGATAATAATTTAACTCAAATTACATACAAAAATGCAACTCCTATAGACTCGTGTCCCTCACTTATTAATGCCACAAATTATATCTCTATGCAATTTGTCCAATAATACAGCTTTATCATTTTGCTTATGCACTTGTCTTTTAAGTTGTATAAAACAATGCAAAAGTGGAGTCTCAAACCAAAATTATACTATTAGCTTATATTTGCCCATGTGTTTCTCATTCCTAGCAATTTTTATTTCTTTATGTAACTTCAAATTACTGCCTTGAATCATTTATTTCAACCTGAAGGACTCTATTTTCCAGTTCTTATAAGGCACATTCAATAGTAATGAATACCTTCAGCTTTTGTTTCTTGAGGGATTATACAGGTTTTTCCTCACTTTTGATGGTCAGTTTTGCATGATGTATACTTCTTGGTTAACAAATGGATACATTTGTATTATTTATTATTTTAATGACTTAAATCCAACTGCCTGTGAGTCTTTATGATGTTAAATGAGTGATTGACTGATGATGCTATTTAGGACTCCTTTTATTTAATGAGTCAAATTTCCCTTGATGCTGACGAGATTTTCTCTATTAATAGTGTTTAATAGTTTGATTATAATGCCTCTCTATCTTGGTGTCTTTGGTATTTTCATGAAGTTCATCAAGATTCCAGGATTTCTACATTCATGCATTTCATTAAATTTGGCACACACACACACACACACACACACACACACACACACATGTATATGGGGTGTAACCTTAAATGAACCGTGTTTTCCTGTTTATTTATATTTCTTGAGTTTACTCATGGAAAATTTGGCATTTGGCTATTATGTTGTAAATCACAAAATCATTTCCCCCCTTACTCAGAGTTTGCTGGAGAATACATTTAATTATTGAAGATCATAGTAGTTGGTTATGGTTTGAATATGAAGTGTCCACAAAAAAAGTCTCATGTGTTATAGTCTTGGTTGGCTTGGTTGTCAGTTCATGGACTGTTGGGAAGTGATTGGATCCTGCATGCACTAACTTCATCAATGGATTATAGCTGAATTGGCTATTAGGAGGGGTGATCTAATTGAAGAAAGTGAATCACGGCAAGCATACCTCTGAAGGGTACTTGTTGTCCCTGGCCCCTTCCTGCTCACATACTCTGCTTCCTGATTACCATGAGGTCAGCAGCTCTGCTCCACCAAGTTTTCTATCGAGATGTTCTGCCTTATCAGAAGTACAAAAACAAGAGCCAAATGACCATGAACTGAAACCTCTCAATCCATGAACTAAAACACTTTTTTCTCCTTTACATTGTTTTCTGGGTGTTTTGTCACAGCAATGAGAAACTAGCATATAGTCCATTCATCTTGAGACTATTCCAGCCTATTTTTTCAAAGACTATCCCTAGTTGTGTGTTATCAGTGAAGTTTCCTTTAGTTTGTTTAGCTAACTTTTGACAGATAGTTCCTTGAATGCCAAAATCTAAAATAAACAAAAAACTTAAAAAGCAGGAAAAGCAAATAAAGAAACTAAGCAATCAGCTCTCTCAATATTTGCTAACTGATTGTGGGAGCAGTTCAATACTTAACCAAGTGTTTTCTGAGTCTTGGATATTAGACAAAGGTCTAATTAAGATTAAGGTCATTTTGGAATTTCCTATGCATGTATTTTGTCTAGAAATGTCCATAGCTTTCAAAATTCTTCTGTACACATGACTGCTTTGTAATATATTTATTTCCTAAAAGAGTCACACCACAAATTCTTTTTCATGTCTTATTTGGTTTATGTTTTCAGCCATAATATTTTGTCTCAGTCAACTATGGACCTGAAGTATACCTTGAAGTTTTCATAAGCAATGCCTGATGCTTTTATCTCGTTAGATCCACCACAACCACAACAAAAATAGAGATGGGCACTTTTCATCAGTATTTCAGGTAACCCCAGACAGATTTAAAAATTGTACACACTAATTTACAAATAAGATCAATTCAGTTCTCTCTTTTTCAAGGGTGGTTATTAACAACAGGGTTGCTGTCACTTTATGACCAAGATGGCTGGGATACTACGGAGAGAGTGGAGCAAAGGTGACTAAAAATGCCAGAAACATTTTTAAAATAGTTTCTTTTATTTGCCATAAAATCTGACTGTTCTCTTAAGCTCTGATAAAGTTGTTTATATGATTTCTAAGGTTTATGTACCTTGGAGAGAACAAGAGGTTGGCACCTTCTATTCAGCCATTCTGCTGACATTATACTCAATCACACATCTGCAACAGAATGTATCATCATAATCACAATCCAAAAACTTTTGATGAAAATAAAAATATAAGATAAATCTAATATAATTGAAAAAGTTGAATTCTTATTTACTTGAAAAGAAAACAAAGTCCATGGACAGAGCAAAGACTTTCCAATGGCCCAAGTAATGAAAAGTCAGGAATTTTAGTTGACAATGAACTCAGTGTGAGTAAAAATTATGATACCTCATGAAGCCAAACAATGTGATATTAATGGTACTAACACAGGTATAGTGCTTAAAATTTTGAAGGTGATACCACTTTTTATGAGGTCAAATTGTATTCCCAGTCTTGGATTTCTAAGATATCATCACACTTTTTCAATATTAGACAAATGAGAATAGAGTAAGAGAAAGAATGGTCAGAGTGGTGATGAAATTAGGCACACTATCATATGGGATTGCTTACTAGGTGCCATTGAGTCGTGTCTGACTCATACTGATCCTCATAGGGTTTTCAATGGCAGACTGTTTCGGGATTGCCTTGGGAGTGGATTGCCACATACTTCTCCCATTTTTGCAGTGCTGGGAATTGAACTCAGGACCTCAGAGACTGCAGCACAGCACTCTACCAACTGAGCTAAATCCCAGCTCAATCCCAAAACAGTCAGCCATTGAAAACCCTATGAGGGTCGCTGTGAGTTGGATACCGACTCAACAGCACCTAACAACAACAACAACATCATTTGGGAAATGTTTGAAAGAACTTTGTATGTTTATTCTTTTCTCTTTTTTCTCTTTTGTTGTTTTTTTCTTTTTGGTACTGGGTATTGAACCCTGGGCTTTGCACCTCCACCTGCTAGGCAAGTGCTCTACCACTGAGCTAAACCTCCAGCCCTGTATGTTTATTCTGAAGAAGAAAAATTTACTGAGGGGACATGAGAAACCTCTCTGAATATGTGAAAGATTATCATGCATAAAATATATTAGACATGATTGGTTTGCCTCCTAATTTAACAAAATCTGGTGCTGATACTTTAAAAAGCACAGATTGGGAACCAGGTGTGGTGGTGCATGCCTATAATCCCAGCAATTCAGGAGGCAGAGGCAAGAGGATCATGAGTTTGAGACCAGAGCCAGTCTGGATAATTTAGCAAGACCCTGTCTCCAAAAGTAAAAAAAAAAAAAAAATTGGGCTGGGGGTGCAGTTCAGTGGTACAGCACTTGGAAAGCATGCAAGTGTGAGGCCCTGGGTTCAAACCCCAGTACTGAAAAAAAAAAGCACAGATTGGCTGCTTAGGGTTCAGTCATGTAGATATACCAAAACTCATTTACACAATTTCTAAAGTTAATCAACAGATTTATTTCCAATTTTTCCTCTCAGAAAACATGAAAAATAGAATTCAAAGAATCCAATAACAAAAAAAATTAAAAAAACAAGTAATCAGATGAAAAATGTGCAAAGTACTTTCATAGATATCTCTCAAAAGGAGTATTTTACCTTAACAAATTATGCTGGGTTTCCCTAATTAAATTTTTTGTTCAGTTCCTTAAGATTGAGAGAAACAGAGTGCGTTCTACATCCTGATTGTATGCTTGAATCTATTTCAGATTTCAGAAACTAGTAAAAATCTTCCCTATCTTCCTTTGTAGCTTTAGGGGGTAGGTGAATAAATTTGAATATTAGTCATATTGTTGTTGTTGTTATTGTTGTTGTTGTTAGGTGCCCTCTAGTAGTGTCTGACTCATAGCAACCCTCATGGGGTTTTCAATGGCACATTGTTTCGGGATTGCCTTAGGAGTGGGTTACCACGTCCTTCTCCCATTTTTGTGGTGCTGGGAATCGAACTGGAGACCTCAGAGACTGCAGAGCAGGGCTCTACCAACTGAGCTAAATCCCAGCCACATAGTCATATTAGGTGGCCTTTTTTGTAGGTGTATGGATATTGCTCTATCACTGACAGAATTGTATTTCAGGACAGATCTTGAGATGTATTTTTGATGATGAATGCAATCCCATTTTTCTTTAGTTTGTCTTTTCCAGGGTAGTACATCATGTTTATATGATTCAAATTGGCCCATGCTAGCCCATTTTACCTCACTGATGCCTAGAATGTTGATGTTTATGTGCTCCATTTCCCTTTTGACAATTTCTAATTTTCCTAGATTCATATTATGTATATTTCACATTCCAATTATTAATGTATGTTTACAGTTGTTCTTCCTTATTTTGAGTTTTGCTATATCAGTAAATGGAGGTCTCTGGGGTCTTACTTCATTCCTGTCATTAAATTAGACTCTACTTTGAGGAGGAAACTCTTCCCCTGTTTTCTTTTGAATGCCCTTCAACCTGGGGGGCTCATTTTCAGGTACTATGTCTAACATTGTTTTTCTACTCTTCATAGGGTTTTCAATAGCTAAATTTTTTTTTTTGGAGACAGCTGCCAGATCCTAACCCCATTGTCTGTCTTAGTCTAGAAGCTCAGCTGAAACCTGTCCATCATGGATGACCCTGCTGGTATGTGTAATACTGGTAGCATAGATTTCAGTACCACAGAAAGACACATGTCCCATCATATGGCAAAGTGGCAGACATGTGGGGGCCAGAAAATGGGGACATTACCAAATCCTTTATACACAATGTTTTTCAAGTACTTATATATCTAAGATAAAGTTTAATAGTTTAATTTATAAATTTGGCATTGTAAGAGATTAACAACTAATACTAAAATAGAACATTTTAACAATATGCTGTAGTAGAAGTTATTAAAATATGATCTCTCTCTCTCCCAAAAGATCTCACTGTATGGAGATATTTTAAGGAACCTCAGCATAGGATTTTTTTGTTCTATATTAAATTGAGAATATGCATGTTGTCACTTAAAGAAAGTACTTTTCAGCTTCCCTTCAGTATATGCAAACTTCCAACACCAATATTCTTGGAAATTGAGGGCTTTCAGTGAAATAAGATTTCTTTGAAAATAAGCCCTCCAATATTTTGACAGTTGGTTTGATAACTGAGATAGATACCAAGTGACTAAGGGGTGCTTAGTTTATACAATGTGGGTATGTTGGCCAAAAGAATTATTCAGATCCCAGAGGGGACAGTATGGTGGTGTAAGATTTCACCATACTATTCAGTAGAATACAATCCAAAATGTGTTATTTTTCTCAGATTTTCCATAAAATATTTTCAGACCACAGTTAATCATGGGGAACTAAAACAGAAAGCAAAACTGTGGTGAAGAGGAGATTATTATATTTGTTACAAAATTATACTCCTAAATTAGAGTTTCAATTAGTTTACAAAGTAATTTAGGTTGCATATTTTTAGATTAGAGTTCAAAATAAGAAGGCAGCATGAGTCCTAGTTTAATTTAATTTAACACTGTGAAATAGGAACTAGAATTAACCTTTTCAGACAGATGAGGAAATTATTGAATAGAGAATCTGAATAATTTGTTCAAGGCTACAGTAAAAGGAACATATGTTGAAGTTAAGGAACTAAACAGAAGATTTCAAATTGCAGCTCAAGAAGACAAAATCAAATATTTTAATGACATGTACAAAGAGCTATAGACAGAAAACCAGAAAGGAAGAACACACTCTGTTTTCCTCAAGCTTAAGGAAGTGAAGAAAAAATTCAATCCTCGAGTGGCAATAGTGAAAGATTCTACAGGGAAAACATTAACAGATGCAGGAAATATCAAAAGAAGATGGAAGGAATACACAGAGTCATTATACAAAAAAGAATTAATGGATGACCAACCATTTCAAGACGATGCATATGATGAGGAACCAATGGTATTGAAGGATGAAGTGGAGGCCAACTTAAGAGAACCGGCAAAACACAAGCTTCCAGGAGTTCATGGAACACTAGTAGAGATATTTCAATAAATAGATGTAGTACTGGAGGTGCTAACCTTTTTATGCCAAAAGATTTGTAACACATTTACCTAGCCAACTGATTGGAAAAGATCTATATTTGTGCCTATTCCCAAAAAAGGAGATCCAATTAAATGTGGAAACTATTGAATGACATCATTAATATCACACACAAGCAAAATTTTACTAAAGATCATTAAAAGTGACTGCAGCAGTACATATACATGGAACTGCTGGAAAATGAAGCCAGATTCAGAAGAGGGTGGGGAACCAGGGACATTATTGTTGATGTCAAATGGATATTAGTTGAAAGCAGAGAATATCAGAAAGATGTCTACATATGTTTTATTGACTATCCAAAGGTATTTGACTGTGTGGATTATAACTAAGTGTGGATAACACTGAGAAGAATGGGAATAGCAGAGCACCTAATTGTAATCCTGAGGAATCTGTACATGGACCAGGAGGCAGTCATTTCAATAGAACAAGGGAACATTGCTTAGTTTTAAGCCAATAAAGTTGTGCATCAGGGCTGTATACTTTCACCGCATCTCTTCAATTTCTATGCTGAGCAAATAATACAAGAAGCTGAACTTTATAAAGAAGAGCAGGGCATCAGGATTGGAGCAAGACTCATTAACAACCTGCATTATGTGGATTACACAACTCTACTTGCTAACACAAAGAAAATTTGAAATGTTTACTGCTGAAGATCAAAGAACATAGCCTTCAGTATGGACTGAGACTCAATATCAACAAAACAAAAGTCCTTACAACTGAGTCAGTATGCCACTTCATGGTAAATGGAGAAAAGTTTGAAATTGCCCATGACTTTGCTTTCCTTGGTTCTACAATCAACACTCATGGAAGCAGCAGTCAAGAAATCAAAAGACACATTGCCTTGGGAAAAGCTATAGTGAGAGATCTCTTTATGGTATTGAAAAATAAAGATGTCATATTGAAGATAAATGCACACCTGACACTTGCCATGGTATTTTTTCAGTTGCATCATATACTTGTGAAAACTGGACATTGAACAAGGGAGATAGGAAAAGAATTGATCCTTTTTTGAATTATACTGCTAGAGATTATTATTGAATATACCATGGACTGCCAAAAGAACCAATAGATCTGTCCTAGAAGAAATGCAACCAGAGTGCTCCTTGGAAGCAAGGACAGATAGACTGTGTCTTACTTATTTTGGACATGTAGTCAGGAGGGACCAATTCCTGGAAAAAGACATAATGTTTCTGAGAGTGGCAAGTCAAAAAAAAAAAAAAAAAAAAGGAAAACTCTCCACTAGATGGATTCACAGAGTGTCTGCAACAACAGGCTTAAACATAAATAAGATCATGTGCCTGGCAGAGAATTGTGAGTGTTTCTTTCTGCTGTACATAGGGTCATTATGAATCAGACTGGACTCGACAGCACCAAACAACTATAACAACAAGGTCAGACAGTGCTATGGTTTGCATTTGGTGATGAAATTGATCAAGAGGATCCACTTCTCCTTGTGGTGCTTGGCATGCAGTATTATTGATACACTGTTAAAAATCAATAACAATGTTAATGATAAGGTTTTTTTCTTTCCTTGTTGTAAGTGTCCCTTGTGCTGCATATTTTTCTGCAAGGAAGCAGTGGTGTTGTGGTTTGGGGTAACCTGATTCCCTGATTGGGACCTTCCTGACGGCTCTGGCTGCTTTGATCGAAGGAACTGTTATCCAGCTGCTCCTCCCATCAGAGCCTGCCAAACACTCCACAAACATCTGAAGGAAGCTACAGAACTGAAACTATTTGCTACAACTCCAGCTCCTGAAAGTGTAGACCTAGTTGAGGCTGTTCTAAACAATTTTCAGTTTGCACTGGACTTTTTGCTATTATAAGCCTCGGGAATCCTAGATAACCATATGATTGACCCAAGTAAGAGGAGCAACAACATTCCTGGTGGTCCAGCAAAAATGATTTCTTTGATTGGGTAAAAGTAATTACTGTGACAATTGCAGGAAGACAACATTGTGATTTGTCTGAACACAACACTATATTTAATGACAGAATTGTGATTCATGCAAACACCTACCTCCCTGGCTATATAAACTCATTGTTCAGCTCCCTCGAATATAGAGAGTACTGAGGGATAGCCTCCTGAATAGTTCCAGAAGGGTGGCCAGGGCACAGAGAAGAGGGACTGCAGAAGTGGAAACTTGAAGCTGAAGAAATCCAGATGGTTGTAGAGAGCCAGAAAAGAGAAACTATAGGCCCTGGTGTTTAGAAGAGTTCTACAGAACTGTCAAGTGTTTGGGGGGTCAATGGCCTCAGACACTCTGGACCTTGGAACTGTAATACTGAAAGGCTTAAGATCCCAAAACTAGGCCTCCCTGAATGTGTAACATCAGTTGCTGCGAGGACCTGTAACACCAGGGCCGAGGGCTCCCAACTCCACAACCTAGATAAAAGCTGCAACATTTACAGGATGTCAGGGCTGATTAGTCCAAACTCAGCATATTAAAAGAGTTGTAACACTAAATAGTATCAACTGCTCCTGCCAACCCCTCCTAATGCTGTTATCCATCCCTGCTCCTAAGCACCAAGAGACTCAACTGCTGCCTAAGACCAGCTTTTAAAGGGCTCCACCTTGCCTATCCATGATTTCTATCCAGGTAGACCAAAGTAACTCCAGTCAATTGATTGATAACAGGTTTTTCCTCCAAGGGTTTGTATGTTGGTAATTTGGTCCCTAGTGTGGTGACCTTGGAAAGTGGTGTGGACCTTTAAGATGTGGGTCTTAGTGTGAGGACTTTAGGCAATTTAGAGGCACTGCTCTTGGAGGAGATTAGGTTTCATTGGACTTCTGAGTTAGTTTTCAGGAGAGAGCTGTTATAAAAAAGAGCAAATATGCCTTCTCCCCAGATCTCTGATTTACTGTGTGGTAATGTGATCATTCCTTCTCACACATGCTCTCACCATGATACCATCCATCATTAGGCCTTCACCAAACGCTAAATGAACAGGGCCACCCATGCTTGGACTTTCAGCCTCCAAATCCATGAGTAAATGAAACTCTTTTCTTTATAAGATTAGCCTGCTTCAGGTAGTTTGTTATAGTAACAAAAAGTGTGCTAATATATCTAGTAAATGTCAGAGTAGAAAATGTAATCTATGTTTATTTTATATGAAATAAAAAATAATGACCACTAAACTTTATGTCCATTTTAACCACCAGATGCAGTACCACTGAGAAAAATGTTTTCTTTGTATATTTAATGGTTCTAGCATGCTGAGATTTCTAATCATGTTAACTTTCCACTAGCAGGAAAATAAGTTCCTGTAATAAATTTTTATATTGATTTTAGTTTTATTTTATTGGAAACATAGAAAGAGGATTCAAATGTATAAATCTTTTCTCTTCATGATTCCCCATGCTGATTAAACCTTTCATTAAATAAGCCTCAGGAAAGTATAAAAGTAACTCATCAAGAAAGAATGCCTTTAATCTTAAGAGCAATAAGGACTTCTTAAATATCAATAAAGACATTTGCACTTATTTGAATTTTAGTTAAGTGCATATATGCTATTTTATTGTTGTATATGGTGGAAGAAGTTTGCAACCCAAATAAACAAGAGATCTGTCTTAGAAGAAGTACAACCAGAGTGCTCATTAGAAGTAAGGATGGTTACAGACAGGAGAAGTGGCACATGCCTCTAATCCCAGCAGCTCAGGAGGTGGAGGCAGGAGGATTACAAGTTCAAGACCAGAGACAGTATGCATAAATTAGCGAGACCCTGACTCAAAAAAATTTTGTTAAATGGGTTGGGGTGCAGCTCAGTGGTCCAGCACTTGCAATAAATATAAACATAAGGCCCTGGGTTCAATCTCCAGTACCACAAAAAAGAAAGAAAGAAAGAAAGAAAAAGAAGCAAAGATGGCTAGACTGCATCTTACATATTTCAGACATGTAGTCAGGAGAGACCAATCCCTGGAGAAAGACATGTTTGGGAGAGTGGCAGGTCAGCAAAAAAAAGGAAAACCCTCCACCAGTTGGAATGACACAGTGTCTGCAACAATGGTCTTAAACATAAATAAGATTGTGTGCCTGGCACAGAATAGGGAAGTGTTTCAATCTACTGTACATAGGGTCACTATGAGTCGGACTAGACTTGACAGTACCTAACAACAACTATTAACTTATTATTATTATACTAAATGATTGTTACTTATTAGGAAACTCAGTACCATACACTTTTACAAAAGAAGACCTATCATAGGCATTTAGTAATTAATGATATGTAATTTGAGGGCCTGCCTGCAGCCATAGCACTGTGATATCCAATCCCATCAGATTTCAGAAGCTAAACAGGGTCAGGCCTGGTTAGCCTTTGGATGGGAGAATGCCTGGCAACACCAGATACTGTAGGCTTGGGAGAAGGACTTGGCAACCCACTTCCAAAAATCAACCCACCATTGAAAACTCTATGAGTAGCTGAGAAGCACTGACAATAGCGTTTCACCTGTTGTACCGTAGGGTTGCTATGAGTCAGACACCTACTCGAAGGCAGCTAACAACAACAACAGTTTCAGAGCCACTGTGATACATGTTGTTGTTGTTACGTGCCATGGAGTTGGTATCCGACTCATAGCGACCCTCATAGGGTTTTCAATGGTGAATGTTTCGGGATTGCCTTGAGAGTGGATTGCCAGGCCCTTCTCCCATTTTTGCGGTGCTGGGAATTGAACTCAGGACCTCAGAGACTGCAGCTCAGTGCTCTACCAACTGAGCTAAATCCCAGCCCACTGTGATACATAGGTTTAAATATTTCAGCATACTTTCTTGCCCTAGTGCTTAATATTCATGCCAATAGTATTACTCATCTGAAACATGTTGAAATCTCCATTGAAAACTACCTTAGACAAAATAGTCACATTTTCCATGAATTCATAGTTTACATTGAAAAGGACACCTTGGATTCTAATCCTCATTTTCTTCCAAACCTATTTAAAAGAATTTAGATAAAATCATTCTTGTTGTTGTTATTGTTAGGTGCCGTCGAGTCAGTATCCGACTCATAGCGACCCTCATAGGGTTTTCAATGGCTGACTGTTTCGGGATTGCCTTGGGAGTGGATTGCCAGGTCCTTCCCCCACTTTCGCGGTACTGGGAATTGAACTCGGGACCTCAGAGACTGCAGTGCAGCGCTCTACCAACTGAGCCAAATCCCAGCACTCAAATCATTCTTAATGTTGCTTTAAATTCCAAAATTCTAGTTTTGTAAAGTACAAATATATTATTTTTGAAAGATCACCAATTAAGCTATTATCATCCATTAATAGCTAATATGAACTCATCATGTTAACTGCCAGTCACAAAACAATTATGTAAATGTATTTAACATACAAATATTGTAATATTTATCTCTTATAGTTTACAATCTGTTTTCACATAGGTCACCTCATTCATTCCTAAAACCAGCTTTGGGAAAATGGTACTATATTCATTCTTAAATATTATTGTAAGCTTCATTTCCAGGCAAGGAAATTAGCTTGCTCATGGCTACCAGGAAAATCATTTGCCATATTCAATGCACAGAATAATAGCAACATTAACTAATATTAAATGGGGGAACTTATTAAATGATAAGCAATTTGTTCAGTTTAAAAAGAAAAAGTCTCACTTAGTCTTTATAACAACCTTGCAAGGTAAATATTATCATTATTCACATTGCACAGATGAGAAATTATGACTCAGAAACATTGAATTGCACCAGGCGCAATGATGCATGTCTGTAATCCCAGCAGCTTCAGAGGCAGAGGCAGGAGGATTGCAAGTTCAAGGCCAGAAGCAGTCTGTATAACTTAGTGAGACCCTGTCTCAAAAAGTAAAAAATATGGGCTAGGGGTGCAGCTCAGTAGTCCAGCACTTGCAAAACATGCAGGCATAAGGCCCTGGGTTCAACCCCCAGTACCAGGGAAAACAACAACAACAAAAAACAAAAAAAAAAAAACAAGAAAAAAAATTGAATTGCTTGGTGAAGGTAATGACAACTAGCAAGAAGTAGTTATGGATAGGAAAACTCAGTTCTTATGTAAATTCCATATTTTAAAATAACAGCAAAATATTTATTGATAACTTTGTTATGCATCAGACAGTAAACTAAGTTGTGTATTAGATTAGTCTATACAATTCTCAAAATTACCCCAGAAGTTGGAAATTGTTATTCTCATTTTATAAATGAGCAACTAAGTTTCACAACAATAATATATTCATTATTAACAAATTAGTGAGTGATCAAAATGAGATTTGAAAAGATTCTTGCTATAAAATCTGATAATTTATTGCCTTGTTGTATCATATAAGGTGTGAAAAATAATTTCAACTCTCTCTTGAATATATACTTTTTGAACAAATCTGTCATGTATTACTGATGTTTTGCCTGTCCTCAATATTTCTAGAAGTGGTTCTTTGTTATTACTTACCTTTGCTTTGCCTCCCTATTTGAGAAATGTTCCTACTGGTATTGTAAAATACTATACTGAAAATTAATTACACTATACTATTTGATGAACTGATGTTTTCATTTGTCTACCAGAATAATGTAGACATTCTTGTCCATGTTAGCCTGCAAGGCTCATGACAACAGTTTTTTTCACAATGGCAAAATGAATACAAATAAAGAATTTGTCTCCATATCTAATTTTTATACTTTAAAATGATATCTTAAAATATAAAAAATCAAAAAGAGTGTGAAATAAGATTTGATATTTTATGAGGCAAAAATTTAAACTAAAGGAAGGGATAAAAATACCTTTTATTTATTCGCCAAATATTTTAAAGTGATTACAACATAGCAGATATAATTTTAGACACTAAAGGTACAGCTCAGAATGAAACAAACTGATTTTTTGCTCTCATAGACCTTTAATCTCACTATAATATTTGTATCTGATTAATCAGTTGAATATACACATAAAAATGAAACTTTGGGTATTATTTTTCTCATGTTCTGAAAGTCAAAGGTTTCAACTCTCAAAGTGAAAGTTATTGTTAGGTGCCATCAAGTCAGGTCTGATTCATAGTTACTTTACGTACAACTGAAGGGAACACTCTCCAGCATTGTGCCATGTTCGGCCCTATGTCAAGTGCTTCCCTGCTATTCATAGGAATTTCAATGTCTGATTCTTTCGGGATTGCTTCAGGAATGAAGCACCATGTCCTTCTCCCATTTGTGTGGTGCTGGGGATTGAATCCAGAACCTTATATAGGCACACTACCAACTGAGCTAAACCCCAGCCCCAAAGCCAAAGTGGGAAATATTATTTGAAAGCCAAATATACATAAAATATGCTCACTCAAACTGTTAACTCATTCCTACTTACCTTTACAATTTTCCATTCATTCACTCATTCAAACATTTCTTCCTCAAATACTTGATTATTATCTACTATGTGACATCTACAGCCATACTATCCTGGAGTGTGATCCCTGATAAGCAGGGTTGACCTAGTTAGTCCTTGGACAGGAGACTGTCTGGGAATACTGAGTGCAATAGACTTGGGAGAAGGACCTGACAGCCCGCTCCTGAAATGATTAGCTATTAAAAACTCTATGAATAACAGAGACAAACTGAAAATAGTGCTGGACATAGCACAGCCTCAGGTAGTGTTTTGTCTGTTGTACATAGGGTCACTATGAGTCAGACCCAATTTGATGGCACCTAACAACATGTCAATCATTGATCTAGTTCCGGACAGATGATAGTGAACAAGGAAGATGTGGCCATTGTTTAATGACAGAGTTAAATAATAAACAAGTAAACAAATAGAAGTTAAATAAAACTTGTAATGAGGTTAAGAAAGTAAGCAGTGTGCAAAGGGAGAAAGTAATAGGAATTATACTTTTGATAGGAAAAATATACCAATCAGATTCCAAACAAATAAAACCAATACCATTCTAGATATTCAAGATGAAACTAATTTAATAAAAGAAATAGGATACATTGTTTAAAATCCTAGAAGAACAGAAGACTACGTGCCATTTCTGAGTTATTGAGTTCAGAAAACATCATTAGGAGGAACTTCTGTAATTGTAGTTACTAACTTCTGAAAGTCATCAATTCTATAAAAAAAAGAACAGTGGCAAAAAAATTGTCAAAATCAATTCTTCAAACTCTGTATTTTAACCAAAGGTTTGAAACAATCTGATAAATATTGATTCA
Source organism: Pedetes capensis (assembly GCA_007922755.1). Classification (NCBI taxonomy): domain Eukaryota; kingdom Metazoa; phylum Chordata; class Mammalia; order Rodentia; family Pedetidae; genus Pedetes; species Pedetes capensis. The sequence continues at coordinate 19,325 of VMDO01027988.1, forward strand.
AGATCAATAGCTAAATCTCAATAAGAACAGTAAGATTTGAGGCATTTTAACTTGCTGTAATGTCATCCATTTCTCTTCAGCTTCACAAGAACATTAAAAACTTGAGAGAATATCAATTATGGTAATGATGAAAATCAGCAGCCTATCAGCTGCTCTAGAAGGCAGAATGGGGTTGGAACTTCCTAAAAGCCACATTCTCCAGGGAATTGTCACTATTTGACTTTGGAAGCTCATATGAAAAGGTCGATTCTCTGGGTTTGTTTTATTTGACCTAAGTCATGGTTCATTCTCTTCAAATAGCCCTATCTCCTGGGTATTAGTCCAAATGACCATTGGCAATTGTCTAAAATTGCACTTTCTTGAAGTGATGATTTCTAGTTGGCATTAAGAAGAGGCTAATGAGAAAACTTAAGGAAAAACTAGAAAAATAAATGTCAATGAGAATCATTAAAAGGCTTCAAAACATTCCTAGGAATCTAGAAGGCTATGCACATGCATAGAGCTGTGCACATGTCTAAGAAAGACCTGAGATGGCCATATGTCACCTGTGATTGACCATAAGGCTATTTATGACCAAGAAGGGAATACAAGGATAGTGGCTCAAAATTGTATGTGTTATTGTAGAAGTTATGCACCAGATGCATACAGAGTAACTTATTACATCAGTCTGAAAGGAAATATTTTTCTAACCTTTTGCAAGCCAAGAAATAACCAAATCAAGTCTTCAATTGGCCAATGTGGTACAGTACAGGGTACACTTTTCAGAATTAGACCAGGATGTTGTTGCTCTTAGGTGCCATCAAGTTGGGTCCAACTCATAACGATGCTTGGTACAACATAAAGAAACACTACTTGAAACTGTGCCATGCCTAGCACTATTGTCAGTGCTTCTATACTGTAGACAGAAGGAGTTATCTAATCTCCAGAATTGTAAAATTATATTATCTTAAATATCTGCTTTTGAAAACCATTTTAATGTGTTAAATAAGTGGTAAAGTATGAGCCCTGTGCAGGGATAAAAGAAATGAGTAGAAATAATTTCTGTTTTATAGAAGCCTACACATTGCATGTCCTAGAAAAGTCTATAAATTAGTTATTATAAATAATATAGTCATGAATGTTTAAAACCTAAGTTTAGTTGGTAGACTGCTGTTCTGCACTCTCTGAGGCCCTGGGTTCAATCCTGATAACTGCAAAAATGGGAGGACCTGGCAGCCCACTCATGAAAATCAATCCCAAAACAATAAGCCATTGTAAAGTGTATGGGTAGCAGAGAAGCACTGATATAATGGAAGGCATGGCACAGTGTCAGAGAGTGTTTCCTTCCATTGTACAAAGGGTCACTTAGAGTTGGACTCAACTCCATGGCATCTATCAACAACAATGAACAAAAAAAGTGAGAAAATAGCCTTATGAAGTAGAAAGAATCAGTAAAGAGTAAATTTATTTCTTTCTAATGTGTAATAATTGTACCTTTTTTGAAGTACAGTGTGATATTTTAATACTTGCATACACCATGTACTGACCAAACAAGGTTATTAGCATTTCCTCCTTATAAGTTATGGCTGGAGACTTTGAGCACTTTTCTTGTAGTTACTCACCAGATATGTTACAGCTTATTGTGAACTATAGTCATTCTACTATGCTGTAGAGCATTAGAACATATTCCCCCATCTATGTTTTGGTACCAATTGTACAAACTCCCTCTATATCTCCTTTTCCCCAAATTTCATAATCTTTAATGATTATTAATCTACTCTTTTCTAGTTTTATAGGAACTATGACATTAACTTCATACCACAATCTGGGGGTGTTGGTGACCACTGGTGATCGCAGCACTCAGGAGGCTGAGGTAAGAGGATTGATGTGAGTTTGAGGCCAGTGTGGTCTACATACACAGCAAGTTACCAGGTACCTTGGTCTATATAGGGATACCCTGTCTCAATAAAACACAACTATCAACCAAAAACATTGTAGCACAAGAACTTTAGAGAATTACTGGAATTGAAAAGCATAGAAATGAAAATTAGTCAAATAAGATCAACAGTATATTTGGGTCCACAATTGATCTTAATGGCATATTTGAACAAAGTAGCATTGACAAAACATATTCAAATTATTCATTCAGACAAACAGAAAGAAAGAAAATCATTCCAGACATCATTAAACCTATCAACTTAGGCCTATCAACTTTATAAAAGAATAAAACTCCCAGAATATAAAGGGAAAAGAAAGTAGGACAACATAATTTGAAAAAATAATGACCCAAATCATCCCAAATTTGATAAAAGACTTCAAAATATATGGCTATGAAGTTCAAAAACTCCAACTCTGAGTTAAGATACAATAACAAACATATAAACTCTGTGATATCCATACTTAGACTGTTCATGATTTATCAAATGTCAAGACTAAGGGGAAATCTTAGAAGCAGGAAGATAGAAGTAACTTATCAATACCCAGTGATTTTCAACAAGATTAATAGCTGATTCATCAGAAACCATGTAGATAAAAAGGCAGTGGGAGAACATCTTCAAAATGCTAAAACATAAATAGTCAATCAATATTTCTACACAATGCAAAGCTACTCTTCAAAGTGAAGAACTAATGCCCTTAAACACCTTCAAGGGATTGTTGTTGTTAGGTGCCCTTGAATTGGTGTCTGACTCATAGCAACCTTACAGGTAATAGGTGAAACAATATTGTTAGTGCTCCTCTGCCATTCATAGGGTTTTCAATGGCTGATTGTTTTTTGGTAGTGGGTTTCCTGGTCCTTCTCCCAAGCCTACAGCACCTGGTGTTCCCAGGTGATCTCCCACCCAAGTACTAACCAGGCCCAACTCTGCTTAGCTTCCAAGATCTGATGGGATTGGATGCCACAGTGGTAATGCTGCAGGCCTTCAAGGGGTTAGAAAAGTTAACAGTCAAAACCTTGACAACACCAAATGCTATCTGGGATGTGAAGCAATATGAGATTTCATTTATTGCTTTTGGAAATGGAAAATTGTATAGCCACTTATGTAGCCCTGAGAAAAGGTGCACTTTGGCCATGGAGTCTCCAAGTTCTAACTCAGTTGAGACATCAGTCTGTAGGGAGGAGTCCACACCAAGTCCCCCAACTGCTGGAAGTAGGGAGTTGAGCAATTCTGTACAAAATAAAAATTATTTTACAATATACTCCATTAATCATGATCTTTGGTATTTACCCAAAAGAGTTAAGATATAATAACAAAACTAACATACAACAAAGAAAAAACAGAGGGAAAACAACAACCTCACAATAGAACAGAAAAGAACATCAAGATACACACAACCAAAAGAGATGTAAAACATGTAACAAGCAATGAAGAAGAAAACAGAAGGAAAACAACATGGACAACAAAAAACACACAGGAACACTGAGAAAGGAAAGAAAATGACAAAGTAGGGAACACTAGACAGCTCAAATAATACACTGCTGAATGATCAATGGTTTATTGAAGAAATTGAAGCAGAAATTTAAAAATTCCTACATTCAAATGAGGATGAAAACACATCCTAAACAACACATATGGGATACAGCAAAGGCCGTTCTAAGAGGGAAGTTAATAATATTGAGTGCCTTCATCAATAAGGTAAGGTGAGCCAAATAAATGACCTAATGACACATCTCAAGGAATTAGAAATACAACAACAAACCAATCTCAAAGGAAGAACTCAGACAGAAATTATTAAGATCAAGGCACAGATATCTCAATTAGAATCTAAATAGATAATTCAAAGAATTAATGAGACTCAGAGTTCGTTCTTTGAAAAGATTAATAAAATACATGCTCCTCTGGCCAATCTCATCACAAAGTAAAAAGAGAAAGACAAAATCTTGAAAATTAGAGATGAAAGGGATCATAACCACCAATTCCAATGAAATACAGAAAACCATCAGAGAATATTTTGACAAATTGTATTCTCAAAAATATAGAAGAAAGCTCGGCGCAGGGGTGCACACCTGTAATCCCAGTGGCTTGGGAGGCGGAGTCAGGAGGATCACAACTTTGAGACCAGAGGCAGTCTGCATAATTTAGTGAGACCCTGTCTCAAAAACTGAAAAAATGGGCTAGGGGTGCAGCTCAGTGGTCCAGCACTTGCAGAGCATGCAGGCACGAAGCCCTGGGTTCAACCCCCCCAGTACAAAAAAAAAAAAACAGAAGAAATAGATAAATTTATTAACACATATGATGTACCAAAATTAAGGTCTGAATTCCAGAATTTACAAAGAACTCAAAAATGCAACTGTCAAGGCAACAAACAACTCTATATACAAGTGGGCAAAGGAATGGAACAGACAGCTCTCAAATGAACTTCATAAGGGCACAAAATTATGAAAAAATGCTCAATATTCCTAGCCATTAGGGACATGCAAATCTAAACAACTCTGAGACTCCACCTTACTCCAGTAAGAATGGCCAAGATCAATAAAACAAATAACAACCAATGCTGGCAAGGTTGTGGAGAAGAGGGAGCCCTCTTACACTTTTGATGGGGCTCGCAATTGGTTCAACCACATTGGAAATCAATATGGAGACACCTCAGAAAACTAAAAATGGAACTGCCATATGACCCATTTATACCACTACTGGGAATATTCCCAAAGGGAGATGAGTCCTCACAACACAGAGACACATGCATCTCCATATTCAATGCTGCACTTTTCACAATAGCAAGGATATGGAATCAACCAAAGTGCCCAACAACAGAAGAATCTAAAAAAATATATATGGCATATATACACAATGGAATACTACTCAGCAATTAAAAAATATGAAATAATGACATTTGCAGCAAAATAGGTGAAACTGGAGAACATCATCTTTAGTTAATGAACACAATCCCCCCAAAAGAGAAATACCATATATTCTAGCTCATATGTGGAAGCTGAATCAAACTTAAAAAAGGAAAAACTTCCTATACATTAATTGCAACATAATAAAAAGTTCAATTAAATTTAGTCTAGAATGGACAATTTAAGGAGTGGAAAGAAGGAGGGAACAATCTAGCAAAGGGAAGGGATCATGGGAGAAGACTTGTTTGGGAAGAGGTTCAATGAGGCGGGGTGAAGGGAGAGAGGTCAACCTCAAAGTAAACAGCACAACTTTATGAGTATGGTGGAAAAAAGGGAAGATAGAAAAAAATCTACAAGAATAGCTAAGATAAAAAATAATAAGTGTAATAATACCAAAG
>VMDO01027989.1:0-24541 GCA_007922755.1 Pedetes capensis
CCCATTAAAATTCCACTGACTGACTTTACAGAAATAGAAAAAATGATCCAAAAATTCATATGGAACCACAAAAGACCACGTATAGCCAAAACACTTTTAAGCTGCAAAACGAATGCAGGTGGAATCACAATCCCTGACTTCAAGCTATACTACAGGGCAGTGGTTGCAAAACCAGCTTGTTACTGGCACAAAAATAGGCCCTAAGACATCTGCAACAGAATAGAAGACCCAGAAATACCTCAACACACCTATAGCCACCTGATTTTCAACAAAGGAGCAAAGCAAGAAAACTGGAAAAAGGACAGCCTTTTCAACAAATGGTGCTGGGAAACATGGTCATCTGCATGCAGAAAAATGAAAGCTGACCTGCATCTCTCAATATACACAAGAGTTAACTCAAAATGGTAAAAGATCTCAACATAAACGAGAAACTTTAAAACTTATAGAAGGCAAGATAGGCAATACACTCCATCATATAGGCGTAGGAAAGTATTTCCTTAATAGGACTTCAATTGCTCAAGAAATTGCAAGAGTCAAGGAAACCCCCACGGAATGGGAAAAAATCTTTGCATTTTATACATCAGATAAAGCTCTAATTACTAGAATTTATAAAGAACTCAATAAAAAATCTCCCCTCAAAACAAATAACCCAATACACAAATGGGCAAAAGAACTGAATAGACAGTTCTCAAATGAAGATGTCCATAAAGCCATGAAACACATGAATAAATGCTCAGTATCCCTAGCCATTAGGGAAATGCAAATTAAAACACTCTGAGATTTCACCTTACACCAGTAAGAATGGCCAAGATCAATAAAACAAATAACAACAAATGCTGGCGAGGTTGTCACAAAAAAGGAACACTATTACATTGTTGGTGGAGCTGTAAATTTGTCCAGCCACTGTGGAAATCTATTTGGAGATGTCTTAGAAAACTGAAAATAGATCTACCTTATGACCCAGCTATAACACTACTGGGAATTTACCCAAAGGGACATGGGTCATCATACCACAGAGACACCTGCATCTCCATGTCCAGTGCAGCACTTTTCACAATAGCAAGATATGGAATCAACCAAAGTGCCCTTCAACAGAAGAATCACAATGGAATACTACTCAGCAATTAAGAAAAATGAAATAAGGTCATTTGTAGCAAAATTGATGGAATTAGAGAAAATTATTTAAAGTGATGAACACAAGCTCAGAAAGAGAAACAACACATGTTCTCACTCATATGTGGGAGCTGAATCAAAATTATAAGAAGGAAAAATCCTTTTCAAAGGTCGGAACAAAATAAAACGGAAAAAAAAGGTAAGAATGGTGTCAATATAAATGTTCTAGAAAATGCGTGCAATTGTTCTGACAAGATAAAAACACATTTCACTACAGGAAAAGTTTCTACCTTAAACAGAACTGAAACCCAAGGACATATAGAAAAATATTACCAAGTAAATGATAGAGAAGACTTAGATGGGGAGGATGGGGGGGCAGCATACAAGAGGGTAAGGGGGCACCTATATGAATAATGTACATCAAAATGCATATATGGAAATGCCACAATGAAAAGCATGTCAGAATGAATCACATTAAGGTGTACATTAAAAGTTTCCAATAAAAAAAAAAAGAAGGAAAGAAGGAAAATGTATTGAGTTTACTTGAGATTAGGAATCCTTGATTATGTAAATGGAAATTCTAAATGGCTAAGGGTCAGGAGATGTGTTGGCTCATCTTATTTTGCCAGAAGTGGAAACAACATAAAATTTTATTTAGACAAGTAAGAATAGAAATTGTGATGGAAATTTTGATATAACTGAAGTATAAATGGATTAATCGGGTTTTAGTTTCTATTTAACCACTATTTTTATATTTACTAATATCACAGTGAAATGGAACCCATACAATATCACATATTTACCAGTTCTTAGAATTTTTTCCTTACTATCATTAATGATTAAATATAGCTTTGTAAAACAAATGGCCCATTTATGAACAGAATATATTCTATTGTTGATTGACATGCTCTCAGCAAAATCTATTTTATTTGATGAATAATGTACTGCTCTGACATAAAGGTCACTTATTAAGTAATGTTATTAAGTATATTTAGCTGTTAGTTAAATATTTCTCTTGAAATATCTGGAAAATTCAACTGCCCCTGAAAATCAAAGGGTGCTAGATAAAAATTCATTTTAATTCTATATGTCAATGATATTATGAATATTTATATTTAAACCCACTATACAAATGTTATGTCCTAAGTAATAAGGGAGGATAATTTGTACTCCAATATTAATATCCCAAATAATATAATATATAGATTATTAGGATTTGTTGTTGTTAGGTGCCATTGAGTCAGTGTCTGAGTCATAGTGACCCCATGTACAACAGAAGAAACACTATTGTCAGTGCTTCTCCACTATTCATAGGGTTTTCAATGGCTGATTGCTTTTTGGGAGTGGGTTACTGAGTCCTTCTCCCAAGTCTACAGCACCTGATGTTCCCATGCATTCTCCCATCTAAGTACTAATCAGGCCTGGTCCCGCTTAACTTCTGAGATTTGATGGGATCTGAGGCTACAGTGGTACAGCTGCAGGCAGCATTAGGATTAGACAAGTGAATTAAAATGTGTTCATATTAAATTTGATCTATTTTATATTTAGATTATTTGGAAACATAAGGAATTACTCACACAAACAAATAACAGACATAAATAGAGAAGTCACATTTTTGTACAGAGAAACTCCTCCTGTACTCTTTTCGCTTATCCCTCAACTCAAAATCTCTTAGCAGAATGCAGTCCTAGTTATGGAGTACAGATGACTGATTAAATGATTGAAATTGCCACAATGGATCACATAAAAATCATCCTAGGTGGACCATGTGGGAACATTTTCATGAATAGAATGGAAAGATGAGCTCCTTGAAAAACTAAAATGTCCCATTTATTTTAAATTCAAGTTTAACAAAACATTTAGCATACCTGAATAGCAAGAGCCTAGATTTACTACCTGTTCATGTCAGAAGCAATTCAATTCTTTTCTTTTTTCCAGGAAAATTGTTTATTACACATCAAAGCCTTTTCACCTCCAATATTCCAGCTTTTTCAAAGAATCTATTAACTTTCACTTATTTTTTCCAAACTTGGATCATAAGAATATTCTACTTGTTTATTGCAGGTTTGGAACATAAATAAATTTTCTCCTTTTTCCTGTGAAAGCCCACAATATTAATTCAAATTTGATGGTGAAACACATGACCCCTTTCAGTACACAATGGTGATATTTAACACTCTATTATTATAAACATTTACCTGCCTATATATTTTTTCTATTCAGATATAAATGACTTAGTGGTGGAGTGATTAAGAGAGTTAAAATGAAAGAAATCATGAACTGTTGATTGCAATCATAATTTAATTAGATCAAAGAAAAATAACAGGACATGTCTTTTTTACAATAATGGTAACTGGTATTATAATGTTTATAAACTTGTTTTTCTATACAATGAGCAAAGGAGCTCTCTGATTTCTTTTTTCCTCCTAATAATTTGGTGGTATTATTTCCATTCTCTGATGAAAAAGCCCAACAAGCATTGAAAAGAAATGGACTTTAAAGTAACCTATTGCAGTGCTGAAGACAAAGTATCAGTTGGAATGCTATATATTTGAACAGACATAACTATGATATTAAAGAGACAGCCCACGCCTGACCTGCTGTTGATATAACCATATGCTGGCAACACATTCCTTAAGAGCCTCACAACCTTCCATCATTCAAGATTCGTGGAGGACAGATGTTTTCCATCAGAGTGATAGTATTTTTACACTGCTTTCATTAAACTGTCATTTTTAAAACTGCTTCAATTTCAGGCTCCTTTTATGGCTTTGTTAGTTTTAATGTATCCTTCTTTACCTTGGATGACAGGAAGGTGGCCCAGACTTTAATTGTGTGTATAATTGCCATAGACTGGGCCATACACTCTTACAGTAGTTCTTTATGGAATTGTCCCTGATTATGAAATAAAAGCAACATTGCAACATGAAGCAGGTTAAGTATCACTGGTTATCCATGACATGATGATTGAGAAGTATTATGTATGTATTAAAATGTTTTGAAGTGAAACATTTATGCAATACACTTTGAAAGAATCAATAGCTTTGATATATTAGTGCCAAGGAAAATATTGCTCATTTAATATAATATGAATTGAGACAGAAACAAAATGGGTCCTTGAAACCAGCAACTATCTGTCAAATACAGAAAATACCTTCACAGGAATTTAGCTAAATTATCCTTTCTAAAAATTTCTCTGTAATGAAAAATTTTAAGTTGTATATAATTTTGTTGACAATATTTACTTGAATTTTTCTCTTTCAAAATTTTTTCTTTTATTTTTGTTTACCTGATTTGTGTGGTACAATCCTTAGGACCTTAGTTCAAATAGAGGCTTAACATGGAGAGTTTATTCCTCAATTTATTTGAGAGTGGATGCTCTATTGTCCTGTTTGTAAGAGAATCAATTGATGACAGGTGTTGTACATTATCTCATTGGAATTTTACTATAATTTTGCCCAAACGCTTGGGACAAAATACAAAGAATAAAATTTCTGAGATGGCTATTTTAGAAATAATAACTATTAATTACATCCTTGATCACTGTGAGGAGTCATTATCCTAGATTTTCCCCCCCACTTATTCTTCTTTTCATTGCAAGTCACACTTTTTGGTTAGTATCACAATAATGAGTATACTTATTAAGTAGTTTCTGATCTTTCTGTAATAAGTTTCTATTCTATTAAAAGGAATTAATGGCAAAGTAAAGTTCGGTTAGATCTTATCACAAATCTTTTTGGATTAAAATTCATTTTCTAGATTACATTTTCATAGTGTTGAATGTTTCATTATGAAATCAACAAAATTTTGTGATTCTCAGGTATCTTCCTTTTAAGTATATTATAAATAAGCAATCAAGAATTTATCACAATAAAAAGATGCATTGTCCTGCACACATGCTATTGTATAATCTATAATATGAAATTTAATTAGCCAACTTCAATCATTCACAAAGCTGGTTCGAGTGATAATGAACAGTCACAGCCTAAATACAGGGGATACTATGTACAGATATATTCTATTTATAGTATTAATTTAGAATTATAATTCAACAGATTACTTACTAACCCACACTATAATTTCATTTAACTAAATGATAAATGTTAGTTCATCTTTCATCATCTATTAAACCTTTAATTGTGGTATATATTTTAAAATTTTGTTCATTCAAATTAACCTCCACATTATAAAACTTAAGATCTGTATTTTAACTATACACAGGAAACTTTCATGCAAAACAATGAAATATAAATATATGTTGTTGTTGTTGTTAGGTGCCGTCGAGTCGGTATCCGACTCATAGCGACCCTCTGTACAACAGGGGAAACACTATTGTCAGTGCTTCTCTGCTGTGCATAGGGTTCTCAATGGCAGATTGATTTTTGGGAGGGGGTTGCCAGGTCCTTCTCCCAAGCCTACAGCTTCTGGTGTTCCCAGGCGGTCTCCCATTCAGGTACTAACCAGGCCCGACCCTGCTTAGCTTCCGAGATCTGATGGGATCGGATGCCACAGGGCTATGGCTGCAGGCTCTAAATATATATTGTTCACATAATAAGGATTATTAAAATTGTCAAGAATTTTTACAACTAATCTCCCAATAAGTGTGTGAAGATTCTAGAAATTATTTTTCTCTGGGCTCTCTAACTTAAAGCCATTTTTTTGTATCTGAAGTTGAACATAAATAAGATGAAAAAGATTCTGCTCTATATAATTCCTTCCTTTATTAACACATTTTAGGTCTTCGATATGTCAAGTCCTATATGTGTTTTCACTGCTGTAATACAATTTTCAATTTTTATTTTATGCAAATGTTTACATATATTTTATGCCCTAGAAGAGATATGAGATCATTTGTGTTATATATATATATACTTACAAAATATATTTTAAACTGCATAATATTATGAAATACTTCATGCCACATGGTTTTTTCATGAAACAAAAAGTATAATGTTATACTCTAAGCAATATTTTCTAGTCACACACTAATTTAATTTGGTATTACTCATTAAGATGTAGGGGGGAAACCAGGTATGGTGGTTCAAGTCTGTAATTCCAGCAGACAGGAGATGAAAACAGGATGATCATGAGTTTGAGGTCAGCCTGAGGTACATAGCAAGCCCCTGCCAAAAAAATCCAAATCAAATCAACCCCCCCCAAAAAAAAAACCCAAGAAGAAACAGGGGTTATTTTTTACAAGTCATTTTGAAGTTTACATACATGATTCAAATCTAGAAGGATTATATTTTTCACCCGATATTATTTTCCCTGTATTAAAAATATAATGCATTATTTTACTACTTTCTCTTCATGGATATGGAAGCAAATGAAGAGCAGATATAATACAAATATTGACATATGATGATATATAATATATTTTAATAATGGTAATAGTAAGAATTACAAAATAGAAATGTAACGATTGTAGATATGGAAACTAATGCTTAATAATTTCTCATGGTGATAAAATATTACATATGTTTAATGGTTTTTCATTTAATTTAATTTTATTCTATTCTATTTTATTTTTTGGACACAGAGAGACATGTAGCCCAGTCTGGCCTCAAACTTGCAGCAATCTTCCTGCCTCAGGCTCCCAAATGCTGAGATTAGTTAGATATGTCACCACAGCTGGTTTTTAAATAGTATTTTAATGTAGTTTAAATGTAATGTTGAAATTCTTTATTTCTTCCTTACCCAGTTTTAACCACGTAAAGATACCATACTTGACTTTTAAAGCAAAAGCTTAGAAGTACATAACAATATTAAGAATAATGGAGACTAAAGTGTCCAGCAATTAATTCATATTCAAATGATATCTACTTTTTATGTAATATTTTACATTTTCCTAACCACTTTTTTATTGTACTTTGTTTGTTTGTTTGTTTGTTTGTTTGTTTTTGCAGTAATGGGGATTGAATCCAGGGCATAGTGCTTGCATGCTTTGCAAGTGCTATACCACTGGGCTGCATCCCTAGCCATTTTTTTTTTCATTTTTTGAGACAGGTTCTCACTAAATTCTACAGACTGCCTCTGGTCTCGAACTTGTGGTCCTCCTTCCTCTGCCTCTCAAGTCACTGGGATTACAGGAATGCACCACCATGCCAGGCTTCTTCCTGACCACTTCCTAAAGACACCTATCCATATCTACACTTCACAGCTATAACTGATTTAGATAAGTGAAAATTTTCATCATTGTGTTTTCATTTATAGGAATTGAAATATAAGTTATGATTTTCCTTGATAGATTATAAGAAATGACATAAATTTATGGATAATTGTTCATTTCCTTCATCTCAAATACATAAATGTGCTAGTATTTTAATATCTCATCAAATCTATTTAATATTTTGATATTGTTATGTAAGTTGTATAAAATATATCAGAATAAATTTTATAAGAATAAGTATTAGTTTAAGTAGCTTTCTAAAAATGGTTGACATGAAGTATTTAGTTTACTTAATCTCCTACTATTTTATAAAATGTGCCTGACATGATGCAGGATTTTCAATTGTGTAAAAATAATTAAGAAGTATTTGCAAAGTAAAACATAATTAATTCATTACCTTCATTACAAACATGTTACTTGGCTCATATATGGTACTAGTTAAACTTAACTATACATTTACACCAGTTACATATAAATGTAGGTTTTAAAATGTGAATAAATTAAATCATACAAATCTCATGGAAATATTTTTGGCAATATATTACAAAAGAAAGCTAGACATTTTTCACTAAATACTAAGTCAAAAGAAGGTAACATTTGAAGAAAATCCCCAACAATTTTACTCAAAGAAATAATTTGAAATACAAGACACATATACTACATTAAAATGTTTTTCGCTTTTCAGTACTTCTTGTAAAGTACCCCATTCCAAAGGTTTAACTCACAGTTAAAAGCTTTTTTAGAAAGCACATAAAATTAATGTTTGTGTGAAAACATTGTTACTCTGCACAATGAAATTTCCTCTTGTATTCAACATTCAAAACTAACCAAAGAATTGGACATTCCTGTCTGTTATCTTCATTCTTAAGCAATGGGATAATTATTCGTAAGTACAACAGACTGAGATGACTTTCACCATCACTTTCTGTCAGATTCTACCTGAAGATTATGCATTTAGAAGCTATTTATAAAATATGCCAAATTTATGTTTATAAATCTTTTATGTACTGAAAAATGAACTAATGTCTACATTTAAATTAAATGTTTTCAATTTAAAATTTCTTCATCTAGACATCCTGGAAATCTTCATTCTTTGTATTTTAGGGATATGTGTATTGCATAGTCTGCTACTGTACCACCATGGCATCCTATCCCATCTGATCTAGGAAGCTAAATAAGGTGTCCTGGTTAGTCCTTGGATGGGAGATCACTTGGGAATACAGGACTGCTATAGGCTTGAGAGAAGGATAGGTCAGCCCACTCCCAAAAACACAATGCCATGAAAAGCCTGTGAATAGCAAAGGCTATGAGTCAGGCCCTACTTCATGGCACCTAGCAACAACAACATTTATTGTACAATAAGTTACAATGGATACTATATGGTGCCTTCATTTAACAGTACATTTTCTGCAATATCAGAAACACTTTCTTCAGAGATAAACTCTATAAAACTAAACTAAATTAACATTTGGTGAAGTTACACCTGTAGAATAAATTTCAGTGCTTTTTATTCTGATTTAATATAGAACTTTGTGCTGCATTGCTCTTGGACTCAAACAGCAAGTGTCAGAGAGATCCTGGTTGGAAATAACTACATTACTCTGAATTCTCATTCCCTGTATGTTTTTTTATCACTGATTCCCTGCAAGTCCACTTGGAAAATCTGCAAACAATCTCAATAAAACTATAGATATGCACATAGGTAGATAGTTCATAACATATTCATGTCCTTCAAGACTCAAAATTTTAACAAAATTTTAAATGTAAGAGAATAAAATTTGTAAAATTAGATTACTCCTGTGTTATAACTGGTCTGGATATGTGTTTGCAGAACTGAGATGCTCTAAGTGATAAAAAAGAAAATAGGTTTTGGAGGAAGGCAAACATGGTTGTAAATCTCTAGTTCCTAGCTTTCCCATCTGCAAGTCACATATTCTCTCTTTTCCTCAGTTTCTCATCTCTGAAATTGAAGAGTGAAATCTACTTCAAGCACGTTGTTGTTGTTGTTAGGTGCCGTCGAGTCGGTATCCGACTCATAGCGACCCTCTGTACAACAGGGGAAACACTATTGTCAGTGCTTCTCTGCTGTGCATAGGGTTTTCAATGGCAGATTGATTTTTGGGAGGGGGTTGCCAGGTGCTTCTCCCAAGCCTACAGCTTCTGGTGTTCCCAGGCAGTCTCCCATCCAGGTACTAACCAGGCCTGACCCTGCTTAGCTTCCAAGATCTGATGGGATCGGATGCCACAGGGCTATGGCTGCAGGCACTTCAAGCATGGTCATGTGTAAAATTCATATGGCACATTTTAGATTTTCAAAAACTGGTAGACCCTTTAAAATCTTTGAGATTGTTCAAAATTATGACATCTGCCCTGAATTCAGAAGATTTGATATGAAAAGTAAAACCTTAACAAAGACCTTATCCTACAGGGTACAAATATTTGTCTCTACATTTCACTTCCTACTCTTTCATTGGTTGAACAAATAACAGGAGACTACAGAAGACAATCTGTCAGCCTGTCATGCTGTGGGAGCTTGTGTGTTGCTGTGATGCTGAAACTTATGCCAACAGTATTTCAGATACCAGCAGGACCACCCATGGTGGGCAGGTTTCAGCTGAGCTTCCACACTAAGACAGACAAGGGAGAAGGACCCTAGAATCCCACTCCTGAAACAATTAGCTATGGGAAATGCTATGAATAGCAGAAAAGCACTGTCAAATGCAGTGCCAGAAAAATGAGCCTTCTTTCCCAAGGGTGGAAGGCATTCAAGAAACAACTTGGGAAGAGTTGCCTCTTCAAAGCAGAGTCAATCTTAATGATGAGACTAGAGTAAAGCTCCTGGGATCAACTTTCGATGATGTGGCGCTACTCAAAATGAGAAGAAACAATGGCATTAACATTGGGCTCAAATATAAAAAGATTGTGTGGATGACATAGTGTTAGGTAATGTTTTGTTCTATTGTACTCAGAGTCAATATTGTCAGATCTGACTCAACAGCACCTAACAACAACAAAACAGAAGACAATATAACAAATATTCATGAAGCAAGAATCAGTAAATATTAATGAATTTCAAATTGTCTTTGTATCTTCTCAATGAACAGTTGCAACTTTATAAGTAGTCCCTAGACATGTCCCTTTTCTCAGGGATATCTACTGTTATAATTGTTGTTGTTATTTTTAGGTGCTGTTGAGTTGGTGTCCTATTCACAGCAACACCTACGTACAATAGGCAAAATACTATTGTTAGTGCTTCTCTGCTATTCATGGAGTTTTCAATGGCTGATTGTTTTTTGGGGAGTGAGTTGCTGGGTCCTTCTCCCAAACTTACAGTACCTGGTTTTCCCAGGCAGCCTCCCATCCAAGTACTAACCAGGCGTGACCCTGCTTAGCTTCTGTGATCTGATGTGATTGTACTCCACAGTAGCATGGCTACAGGCACTATTACAATTAGATGTTTATCACTCAATATATGGTTTCATACATCCACTGCATTTGTAAGCATCAATTTATATTACTACTTTGCCTGTTTTAATCATTTTAAGTTAAATGTTTTCTAATTGTCCATATCTTTTTGTTCACTTATTTTACTGTTGAGGAGCATTTCAGCTTTGTAGAAGACAGTATTTACTGGACATTCTTAGGTGTCTGTCATTTTATTTAATACTTTGTATGTATTAACTCACAGTGGCCTTGCCAAAGTCCCCTTAAAAATTTATTTTGTATTATGTTTTCATTTACATAGTGTACTTTTATTTTTTTATATTTTAATTTCACATATGATCAAATAAGATCACAGAGAAGTTAAATGACATGTCTAGTGACACATATGAAAAAGTAGACCTGGACTATGAACCAGGGTGGATGAATTTATAGCCTATACATTAATTACATGACCTTATCCTCAAAATGAAAGAATAGATCACATTTTATTTATTCTCATATAGATGGAAAAATTACTTGTTTCTAATTTTCACCTTTTCAAACAATGCTGCAATAAATATCCTTGAATATGTCACCTGAGTCCCTTACAAAAAAATCCTCCAAAGCAGAGGTTGTTGCATAATTTGGGAGTTTAAAAGTAAGCATGTGTCCATCAAAACCCTGTCTTATATGAGCAGTAGCTCTTTACACACCACAGTTCAAGAAGAACAAGGAATAACTGAAAATATTCCTTTTAGTTAAAGACCTCTGAGAATTAGACTGTCTTGTATGCCTGATGTGTCTGCTGTTCTTTACTCATCTTATGTTAACACATGCTCTTGTAACAGGAGAAAATCTGTGTCTATTTAAAAGAGAATATTTGAAATACCCCAACAAGTTGCTACATAAAATATAGGATGTCCAGTTAAATTTGAATTACTGAAAGACAATAATTGTGTAAATGTATTGCATGGGGTATACTGTGCTTAATTTTTCATTTGTCAATCAAATTTATTTCACTGTCCTTTGTTTTTATTCACTAAATGTGGCAACTGTCAGTGAAAGAACCCATCCTATATAGTGGTAGTCACATAAAGAAAGTGTCATTAATCCAGTGCTCTCCAATATCACTATGTATTACAAGGAGTATTGTTGTTGTTATTGTTATGTGCTGTCAAGAGAGTGTTCGACTTATAGTGACCTGAAGTACAACAGACGAAAAAGTGTTGTTAGTGCTTCTCCATTATTCATAAGGTTTTCAATGGCTGACTAATTTTGGGAGTGGGCTTCCAGGGATTTCCCTCAAGACTACATCACCTGGTGTTCCCAGGCGGTCTCCTATCCAAGAATTAACCAAGTCTGGCCCTGCTTAGCTACTGAAATCTGACAGGGTCAGACACCATAGTGTTACGGCTGCATGCACTTGGAGTATAGTCCCTCTCTACCTTTCAGAGCTTACTACATTTCTACTAAAGTAGACATAGACAAAGGTTGTGTGTATTTTACCCAACTTTGTATTACAAAAATGTTACCAGAAACATTTTAACTTTTACATTAAGTGCAATAGTAGCTTCCTTAACTCAAGATATGCTTTATGGGTTTTTTTCCTTGCATAGTGAAACATTAATACCCTGTTCTTTTTTATCAGTTTTATTCCTGAGAACACAACCAGAAGCATCACCACCATCTGCCAACCCTCTTAGTTTTGCCTCCTCCATGGCACACCCAGATTTATTTCCTCTCTAAACTATGCCCTCGAAGCACACTCTTATGTAATAAGGCTGAGCAGTAGAACATAAAAGTTGCTTTCAGTAAGCTAAATTGACATCAATTAAATGATGAGGAATTTGCAAATGGGAAACCCTTGTATGATCCACTCAATACCTTATGATTTAAAGAAAGAAAAGAAATTAAGCCAGACATAGTGGTGCATGCCTGCAATCCCAGCAACTCAGGAGGAGTTCAAGGCCTGAGTCAGTCTGAATGACTTCATGAGACCCTGTTCCAAAATTTACAAAGATTAAAATTGGCTATGAGTGAAGCTCAGTGGTAAAGCATTTGCAAAGTAAGTTCAAGGCCCTGGGTTCAACCCTCACATACAGAAAGAAAAAGAAAGAAGTGGAAAGAAAGAAAGAAAAAGAAAGAAAAGAGAAAAAAAGAAAGAAAGAAAGAAAGAAAGAAAGAAAGAAAGAAAGAAAGAGAGAAGGGAGGGAGGGAAAGAGGAAGGAAGGAAGGAAGGAAGGAGAAAAAGAAAGAATTTAATACAAATTGAATCATCCTCTCTAGAAAATGAGACTCTAAATAATCAGAAACAAAGGACAGCCAGTGGGTATTAGGTATTGCAGCTGCCAAAGATGAGATTTCTGCTCTAGGGCATATTCATTTCACTAGTTAAATGCTACTTGAACTAATAGTAATTTCTTAGGTGAAAAGTATTTTGATCCTTTTCTTATTTTTCCATTATGGAGTTTTGGCATTTCATCAATTGGCTTATCCTACCACACAGCACTGAAATATTTGGAAGGTTTAATACAAAATGTGAAGAGATGTTTTTGTCTATAAAATAAACCATCAGTCCACACTGGGAATCTTTTCTTTTTTCAAAAGAAGTGAGGTTGATTACTTGGCATCAATCCCTTCATCACAGATATCACTGAAGAAAAAAAACATAACTACTTTAAAGAATGAAGGATGTTGAAGCCCATGGGGAAATAATGAAGTATAAGTGCTGCAGAGAGAAGCCAGAAATGGAATAATATTTCCTCCACGAGGATCTCAGTAATAACAACCTATGAATGATAGGACTTATTGAAAATAGCAAATGTGCTGTAGCAGAAGAATAAAAAAATACCACCTTGTAAAGGATATTGTTTCACATGCCATATCGCCTTTCCCTTCTTTACAGATCATTTGAGCTCCCCTTCTTCTCATTATTCCTTTTTCCAGACATGAATAAATATTCATGGAAGGCCGAATACATGCCAGGGACTAAAACACACAGATATGGAGCTGATAGGGCCTCTAATTATATAGATCCAAATTTGTTATCAAGGCAAATCACAAGAATAATTGCAAAACAAATAGAGAAACACAAATAATGTTGATATATTGGAGATCAACAAAGAAGGAAATGATGCTATCCATAAAGTCACCTAGGGAAATAACCCCGTAAGAAATGACAGTATGTATGGAATAATAGAGGAGTAAGATTTTGTAAGGCTAGAAATTGGGAAAAGAATTTTCAAGTAAACAGGTCAGTCAAATCTTTGCATGCATAACTAAAACTGGAAAACATCATGTGGCAAGATTCTGAGTGGTCTTATAGATCTTATAGAAGAGTAGGAATGCTGAGTGAATATGGGGAATAGAAAGCAAGGCTGTGTAAGAAAGAAATGTAACAGGATTCATTGGGTACCTTTGTGACACTATGAAGAACAGGTAAGAAAAAGGAGACAGAGGAAATAATATCAGGAAGTTATTACAATTATTCAGATGTAAGAGATGGGGAAAGTTCAAATACTATCTTAGCAACATAAAGAATGGAAAATAGATAAATTTAGAAAGTAGAATTATTATTTGGTGATGGATTGAGTTAGGCAAAAGATGGTACAGAAGGTAGAGAATACTCGAAGATTTTGCCTTTGCAGGAATGATTACACTGATTCCTTATTAGATAGAGGAGGATGATAAATGTTAAATTTAGGATCTGGAAGTAATCACATCTATCCTTGACTCAGCATGATTACCACAAATTTAACTCCATACCCTTCCTAAAGATGAAAATGAACTATGATTGGAAGTCAATTACCTGACTGTATAATACAGATTTCTCTTAAGTTTTTCATAATTTATGGTTTGAAGTCTAGAAAGCCTAAAATTTTAAGGTAGCTTTAGGTCAAAATCATTAAACCTAAATAGCTAATTAAAAGTTTGTAGTTCATCAACTCATTTGCTGTTTTTGTTGGGGGCCATCAAGTTAGGTCAGACTCATAATTACCTTATATACAACAGAATGAAATACCCCCAACACTGTGCCACACCCAGCACTATGTCAGTGCTTTTCTGCTATTCATGGGGTTTTCAATGGCTGGTTGTTTCAGGATTGCTTGGGGGGATTGCTTCAGGAGTGGATTGCCACATTCTTCTCCCATTTTTGTAGTACTGGGCATCAAACCTGCGGTCTCAGAGATCCCAGAGCAGCACTCTATCAACTAATCTAAACCCCAACCCCTATCAACTCATTAGAGTGAGACATTTAGGCAGCTGAATGGATTTTCACCTGAAATGATCTGCTACACTTTATTAATTACTAAGAACAAGATGTGTTCATAAACATTCAAGTCAACTTCAATTAACAAATTATTAAATAAATATGTTTAATTATACCAAAGAATCTTAACCTGTTAAATCCTTATCCATCCTCTTTAATATTTAGATTACTGTAATAACAACTGGGACAATGGTTGAAATTTTTAGTATACAAAGTGCTTCCATAACATAATTCATATTAAAATTGTTTAACTTAATCTTACATGAACCTGAATGTATTCACATATAGTCATTTTTGTAGGAGAAGGCAAACAATAAACATAAACATATTACAGTCTCAGATGTGTGACTCAGCTCTCTATCAAAAGTAATATGCTTAAGGTAATGAAATTAGGACACAACCCACTATCTCAGTCCAATCCAAGCCTATAACAGCAGTCTAAGAGAATTCTGAACAAATATTTATTCAATGTCCATTTTTTTCTGTAGTACGTTATGAAAAGAGAGAAATTTTTCTCTAAATTACACTAATAATATGACGTAAAAATCTATCCACAAAATTACTTGAGAATTTTATAAATAAAGGGCATGAAGGGTGAGAAAATGAAATCATAAGAAAACCCTTCCTGTTTAGTATAACATATACCCAGCTTTGTCTTTCACTCCTTGAAGTACTTTACTAGTATTCTCCAATAACATGGCTTTTCTTTATTTCAAAATGGATATGACTTTTATTTCTGAGTTTCCTGATCTTCCATCCTGTCTCCAAAATGTACAGTCTGCTTAGAGAAGTGAACCTGGGAAGAGTCACTATTTGTTGGGAGAAGTTATAATCTTCCAGTAGAAAAAAGTTGCCTATTGCTGCTAAGCTCTATTTTGTAATGACTGACCATTTAAATTTTTAGAGTTTCTTCACAGCAGGTTGCAGTGAGGTCTGTTTTTTGGTTATATGCCTAACAAGAGCAAAATTGAACATCTTGGTGACTCATACAGGAAGTTTCCATTGGTATTCTTATAAGCTAAGGTGGAAGAATATGGAGATACAGACTTCAAATATTTGGAGCTGCAACCAGAGGATGCTGACATTTGTGGACAACAAACTTTTCAAACTAAAAATAACATCTAAAATTTGAGTTAAATGCCTCTTGAGGAGCAAATGCTATGTTTTAAGTCTATAAATATTGAAGAGGTAGGCCCAAGCCTCCTTCAGTAGGCCCTTTGAAATAATTCCTACTCTGGGAAATTCTAAAGAGAGAGCACAAAAGATGACACTCTCTCTGAGCATTTTGATGGAAAAATGAGCACTCAAAAGAAGAAAAAAAGGCAAATCAGTGTTTATGGTGAATATATGACCACATTTATTCTGATATATTATTTGATTTTGTCTTCTCAGGTTGCCCTTTAAAGTCTTCTTTTTAATTCCTTAACTCTGTCATGTCTTCTTTTTGCTTTAGGTGCTTGACATTCAAGGGCAAGTTACAGAGTCTTCTTTTGAAATGTAATTCTGTCTTTTCTTTTCTTCCTGTCTTTTTAATTATTGAGATGTTTAATTGAGATGTTTCAACAAACAGATGCAGCAGTGGAGGTACTCACTTGTTTATGCTGAGAGATTTGTAAAACAGCTACTTGACTTACTGACTGGAAGAGATCCACATTTGTGTCTATTCCCAAGAAATGGGATCCAAGTGATTGTGAAAATTATCAAATGATATCATTAACATCAGATACGGAATTATATTGGCAGGGAACTGTCAGAAAATCAAGCCAGATTTAGCAGAGGGCATGGAAACAGGGATATAATATCACATATCAAATGGATATTGGCTGAACACCAAGAATACCAGAAAGATGTCTATTTGTGCTTTATTGTCTATAAAAAGGCATGTGACTGTGTGGATCACGCAAAAAAAAATTATGGATGACATTGAGATGAATGGAAATACCAGAGCAGGAGTCAATTGTTCAAACAGAATAATGACACACTTGGTGGTAGTGGTGGTGGTGGTGGGGAGTTGGGGCCAACTAATAGAGCCCCTATGTACAACAGAATGAAACAATCCCCAATGCTGTTCCATGTCTTGCACTATGTCAGGGATTCTCTGCTATTCATAAGGTTTTCAATGGGTAATCGTTTGGGGATCATTTCAGGAGTAGTTTGCTCGGCTCTGCTCACAATTTGTGGTGCTGAAGATTGAACCCAGGGCCTAAGAGGGTGCAGAAGAGTACAGTACCAACTGAGCTAAACCCAGCCCTTAGGAAAGACCACCTGACTGTGAATCAGGAATGGTGTGTATCTGGGCTATATTATCTCACCATACCTATTCAATCTCTATGCTGAGGAAATAAACTGGGTTTATGAAGAAGAATGTGGCATCAGGATTGGAGGAAGACTCATTAACAACCTGTGTTATGTAGATTATTCAACTTCACTAAAAGTGAAGAGGGTTTGAAACATTTACTGATGAAGATCATATAACATAGACATTAGCATGGATTGGACTTCAACATCAAGAAAACAAAAATCGGCCGGGTATGGTGGCGCAAGCTTGTAATCCCAGTGGATCGGGAAGCAGAGGCAGGAGGATTGCAAGTTCGAGACCAGAGGCAGTCTGCAAAACTTAGTGAAACCCTGTCTCAAAAAGTAAAATATATGAGCTGGGGGTGTAGGTCAGTGGTCCAGCACTTGCAGAGTGAGGCCCCAGGTTCAACCCCCAGTACTGGAAAAAAAAAAAAAGAAAGAAAGAAAAAAAGAAAATTGGATGAAAGTGTAGCCCAGGTGTAAAGCACTGGTGAAGTATGTGTAAGGCCCTGGGTTCAGCCCCAAAATTACATAGATAGATAGATAGATAGATAGATAGATAGATAGATAGATAGATCTTTTAAAGACAAAGCCCTGATAAAAGGGATACATTTCCGCAGTTTATTCAGAGAAAACACTGAACCTAGAGCAATAATAAATAATTTTATATTCAATACCATTTCAGTCTGACTCAAAATGGCCTATGCCAGTCCATTTTAGCTCACTGATGCCTAGAATGTCAATGTTTATGACAATTGTATGGTCTACTATGCTGGGAATGATAAACTAAAGAGAAATGGGGTTGCATTCATCAACAAATAAGACATTTTAAGATCTGTCATGAAATACAATGTTGTCAGTGATAGAATTATATCCATGGCTACAAGGAAGGCCGGTTAATATGACTATTATTCAAATTTATGGACCCACCACTAAGGCCACAAATGAAGAAAGGGAAGACTCCTATCAGCTTCTGCAATCTGAAATAGATCAAACATGCAATCAAGACATACTGATAATCACTGGTGACTGGAACACAAAGGTTGGAAACAAAGAAGAAGGCTCGGTAGTTGGAAAATATGGTCTTGGTGACAGAAACAAAGCTGGAGATCGCATGATAGAATTTTGTCAGACCAATGACTTTTCATTACAAATACATTTTTTCAACATCATAAATGGAGACTATACACATGGACTTCACCAGACGGAACATACAGGAATCAAATTGACTACATATGTGCAAAGAGACGGTGGAAAAGGTCTGTACTAAATGTCAAAACAAGACCAGGTGCTGACTGTGGATCAGACCATCAACTTCTCATATGCAAGTTCAAACTGAAGCTAAAGAAAATTAGAATAAGTATACGAGAGCCACGGTATGACCTTGGATATATCCCACCTGTGTTCAGAGACCACCTCAAAAATAGGTTTAATGCATTAGACACAAATGATAGGAGACCAGAAGAGTTGTGGCATGACATAAAAGATATCATTCAAGAAGGAAGCAAAAAGTTCTTACAAAGACGAGAAAAAAAGAAAAGACCAAATTGCATGTCAAAAGAGACATTGGACCTTGCCCTCGGATGTAGAGCGGCTAAAGCAAAAGGAAGACATGATGAAGTTAAGGAACTAAACAGAAGATTTCAGAAGGCAGCTCAAGAAGACAAAAACAAATATTATAATAACATATGCAAGGAGCTGGAGGCAGAAAACCAAAATGGAAGAACACCCTCTGTGTTTCTCAAGCTTAAGGAAGTGAAGAAAAAAATTCAAGCCTCGAATGGCAGTAGTGAAAGATTCTACAGGGAAAATATTAAATGATGCAAGAAACATCAAAACAAGATGGGAAGAATGCACAGAGTCATTATATAAGAAAGAGTTGGTAGATGACCAACCATTCCAAGAGGTTGCATATGAAGAGGAACCAAAGGTGTTGAAGGATGAAGTGGAAGCTACCTTGAAAGAACTGGTGAAACACAAGGCTCCAGGAATTGATGGGATACCAATAGAGATGTTTCAACAAACAGATGCAGCACTGGAGGTGTTAACATGTTTATGCCAACAGATTTGGAAAACAGCTACTTTGCCAACTGACCGGAAGAGATCCATATTTCTGCCTATTCCCAAAAAAGGGGATCCAACTGAATGTGCAAACTACCGGACAATATCATTAATATCACACACCAGCAAAATTCTACTAAAGATCATTCAGAAGCGACTGCAGCAGTATATAGACAGGGAATTACTAGAAAATCAAGCGGGATTCAGGTGGATATTAGCTGAAAGCAGAGAATATCAAAAAGATGTCTATCTATGTTTTATTGACTATGCAAAAGCATTTGATTGTGTGGATCATAACAAATTATGGATAACACTTTGGAAAATGGGAATACCAGAACACCTAATTGTGCTCATGAGAAATCTGTACATGAAACAGGAGGCAGTTGTTCGAATACAACAAGGAAACACTGAGTGGTTTAAAGTTGAGAAAGGTGTGCATCAGGGCTGTATACTTCTACGCTATCTCTTCAATTTATATGCTGAGCAAATAATCCGAGAAGGTGGTCTTTATGTGGAAGAACATGGCATCAAGATTGGAGGAAGAATCATTAACAACCTGCGTTATCCAGATGACACCACTCTGCTTGCTGAAAGTGAAGAGGATTTAAAACTTTTACTGATGAAGATCAAAAATCATAGCCTTCAATATGGGTTATGACTAAACATCAACAAAACAAAAATCCTTACCACTGGGTCAGCACGCAACTTCACAATAAATGGAGAAACGATTGAGGTTGTCCAATATTTTGCTTTGCTTGGCTCTATAATCAACACCCATGGAAGCAGCAGTCAAGAAATCAAAAGATGCATTGCTCTAGGAAAAGCTGTGGCAAAAGATCTCTTTAGAGTATTGCAAAGCAAAGATGTCACTTTGAAGATGAAGGTGCATCTGACTCATGCCATGGTATTTTTCAGTCGCATCATATGGTTGTGAAAGCTGGACATTGAACAAGAGAGACAGAGAAAGAATTGATGCTTTTGAATTGTGGTGCTGGAGACGTCTATTGAATATACTATCGACTGCCAAAAGAACCAACAGATCTGTCCTAGAAGGAGTGCAACCAGAGTGCTCCTTGGAAGCAAGAATGGCCAAACTGCGTCTTACATATTTCGGACATGTAGTCAGGAGAGAACAATCCCTCAAGAAGGACATCATGTTTGGAAGAGTGACAGGTCAACGCAAAAGAGGAAAACCCTCCACCAGATGAATTGACGCAGTGTCTGCAACAATGGGCTTAAACATAAATAAGATCATTTGCCTGGCACAGAATCAGCAAGTGTTTCAATCTGCTGTACATAGGGTCGCTATGAGTCGGACTCGACTCGACGGCACCTACCAACAACAACAACAACAACAACAATCATTTCAGTCCTAAAAGTCACTTCTTGTTGCAAAAAACAAAACAGAACACCATAAAACACCAGCACCAGAACGAAAAAAAAGTTCGTATCAATTTTTGTGTTCTCATCTGTATGTTCTTTGTTTTCATGTGTTTTTCTTTTGTTCTCATCTTTATAGTGGTTTTTTGTAGGTTTTTCTTTTCTTTTGTATATGCAACAATTAACATGAAATGTGTAAAACATTCTAAATTTGTAAAGTTTTGTACATAAAATAAGCTTATCATTTCGTTTCGGATCCTGTAGTTTCTGATTGATAGAAGTAGATAATATTACTATCATTTCCATATGTGAAATCATCAAAGTGGAGATGGGTTGCATCATTTATTCCATCTCTTAAAATAAACAAAAATCAATTTTCACAAGTATTAGGCAACAAGTATTTAGCAACATTCACAATGCCACATACTAGAGCTCATAAAGTAGTATTTGTCAAATGTGGTCTTTATAACACTTGTAGCAGATTTCCATTATTCTAAATGCACAATCTTGAGTCCCACTCCAGACTGAGAAACACGTAATATCTGTCACTGAAGTGGAAAGACATACATGACATACATTTTGAATAAGTATTTTATATTACTGTTATATATTCTGGTTGAGAACAATTTGATTATAGAAAAACAGAACAAAATAAAAATATAAAAGAGATTTATATTGTTTTTAGTGCTCGAGATAAATCACAGGGCTGTGGTCTATCACTGAGCTGCATCCCAACTTCCCAGCATTTTTTAGCACCAGGTCAGTTCTAGAGACTTCCTTAAATAATTGAATAGCTAACATATCAGATAATGGAAACTAGGTAGTATCTTTGAAAATTCACTTTTATATGAAATACGGAACAATTCTTGCATTACATTACTCTTGTTGCTCCCTGAAAATTCAATATTCCCCAGTTTGGAGTTTTATTTTTTTAAAAAAATCTGACTACTTCTAAGTAGTAATCTGTTTATAAACCATTCCTAAGGGAATTTAGTCACTCTCACCAAAATTTAATGTTTGGGGTAGAATCTCTCTTTTTTGTGATTCTTTCTATTATTTGTACTATTACCAGACGTGGGAAAGACACTTAAAATAATATTCATATGTCTAAGGAGACATTGAAGACTTGGTAAATATTATCATTAACTATCACAAATATGCTAATATTTCTTTTAATATGTATGATTTTTCTTTGAATTAATACACAATTTTAGACCAAGTATTGGAATATTGTGTCTACTTCCCTCTTGGAAATCAAATTAAGCATGAGATCTTATAAATATATATACCAAAATTTTAGTCATTGAAAAGAAAAATGACTGAATTTCTAAGTAATATAATATAGTTAGCATCACTGAATGAGACAGAAGACAAATCTCATGCCTAAAAGTAACAACTACAGTGTTGGCTTGCTACTTTCAACATAAGTTTAGAAAGCTGTTCCATGTGACACTAGCAAAATAAATTGGAAGATAACATTATAACAATTACTGGCACCCTTTCCATTATGTTTTTAATGTTCCAATTCTAGCTTTCATGAGGTTTAAGAGATTCTCAACTTTCTAAGTTAAAGCTCATGAAAATCAGAGATTTTGTGCATGAAACCCACTAAAATTTTCATGAGTATTAGTGAAAAGTAAATTTTAAATTTGTCTTAGCATAAAAAGTAAGGTTTCTGATATTTTCATACCAATGTATAATATATTTGATCATATTTACCTTCCCATTACTCTCTTTTGACACCATTCCCCTGATCTCCTTCTTCCTAATTGTTTTGTGCATAAACTAAAAACAAATAAATTATAACATCTTGACAGATGACTGGGAACTATATATTAAGATGCTTTGTGTTTGAGAAACTAGGAGATAGTCCATAATGTTGATTCCTATATCTCAGTGTATTAACGGCTTGGGTTGCAAAGATGTAAAATACAGGAACTGTACAGACTTTTATGCTACCATGTATTCTAACCCCCATGTATCTTTTCAGCTTGTCATGCTGTGGGGACTTGTATGTTCCTGTGATGCTGAAAATTATGCCACTGGTATTTCAGGTACTAGCAGGGTCACCCATAGAAGACAGGTTTCTGCTGAGCTTCCAGACTAAAATAGCCTAGGGAGAAGGATCTGGCAGCCCATTCCTGAAACAATTTGCTATTGAAAACCCCACAAATATGAGAGAAGCATTATCAAATATAATGCCAGAAAATGACCCCCCCCCCCAGGCTGGAAGGCATTGAAAAGACAACTAGGGAAGAGTTGTCTCCTTACAGTAGAGTCAATCTTAATAACAGGAATGGAGTAAAGCCCTGGGGACTTCCTTTTGCTGATGTGGCATGACTCAAGATGAGAAGAAACACAGTGGCTTCAACAATGGTCTCAAACATGAAAAGATCATATGTGTGGCACAGTGTTAGATAGTGTTTCATTCTATTATACAAAGGATGGCTGAATTGGACCCAGTTTCACTACAGGAAACAAAAGAAAACACATTCTAAAAACAGTGAATGTATTTGTATTTCCATTTGTTTATATCATAATTGGGTAATGCTTATAAAGTAATCCTTACTAAGAAAACAAATCAATAAAATAGATTATTCCAATAAAGTTTGGAGACAGATTCACTTAGGTCGTTGGAGGTCGATTCAAATATTTCTCATGTATTTTGCTCAGCAGAGAACATGTGGGTCAGAGCCAGTGAAACGGTGTGCAAGGCTTCTCTTACTGCCAAGGAAATAAAGCTTAAATTTAGGAAGAAGTCTAACCCTCTGAGGAGAAGAGTTGAATTGATTCTTTTGCTACTCATTAAGGAATAAAACTGAATTTAAAAATCTTATGACAGATATTAAATGAGAATATAAAAATTAGCAGTATTACCAAATTTCTTATAATTTTAATTTACCAATACTGACACAAATTAAAGTCTGAATAATCCTACATTCATAAAAGAATTCAATTTATGTATGAAGTCCTTGCCAAAAACAAAAGTACATGGTATCCCATCCATGTGCTAACCAGGCCCGATCATGCTTAGCTTCCAAGATCTGATGGGATCGGATGCCACAGGGCTAAGGCTGCAGGCTCCATAATGAAATGTTGTTGTTGTTGTTGTTGTTGTTAGGTGTTGTAGAGTCGGTATCCGACTCATAGCGACCCTCATAGGGTTTTCAATGGCTGACTGTTTCGGGATTGCCTTGGAAGTGGATTGCCAGGTTTTTCTACCATTTTTGTGGTGTTGGGAATTGAACTTGGGACCACAGAGACTGCAGCACAGCGCTCTGCCAATTTAACTAAATCCCAGCCTGCCTATTCCCTAGTCTGTCTTAGTCTGGAAGCTCAGTTGAAACCTGTCCACCATGGGTGACCCTGCTGGTATCTGAGATACCAGTGGAATAGCTTTCAGCCTCATCACAACACACAAGCTCCCACAGTATGGCAAACTGATAGACATGTGGGGGCCATAATAAAATAGGGCTCATTTATTCATAATCATTTAATTTAATTCACCACATTAACAAATTTTAAAATCAAAAGATGCAGAAAAATTATTTGCTAAAATTAAACATCATTCCATGCTTTAGAAAAGTATTTTCATGAAAGTAGAAATGGAACTTTATTAATATGATTAAGGTAGTCTAAACATATCTGTACCTAATATCAGACTAAAAGATTATCAAATACAATCTCATTAAAGTAAAAAATTCAATCCAATATCAACACCCTTATTAACATATTCCTAAAAGTTATTTTATCTCCATTGAAATAAGGTACAAAAGGGAAGTAGGAATAATTGTAACTGGAAGAAAGAAACTAATCAACTAATCTCT
>VMDO01027990.1:0-24539 GCA_007922755.1 Pedetes capensis
TGAATTGTGGTGCTGGAGACGTCTATTGAATATACCATGGACTGCCAAAAGAACCAACAGATCTGTCCTAGAAGAGGTACAACCAGAGTGTTCCTTGGAAGCAAAAATGGCCAGACTGCGTCTTACATATTTCGGACATGTAGTCAGGAGAGAACAATCCCTGGAGAAGGACATCATGTTTGGAAGAGTGGCAGGTCAATGCAAAAGAGGAAAACCCTCCACCAGATGGATTGACACAGTGTCTGCAACAATGGGCTTAAAGATAAATAAGATTGTTTGCCTGGCACAGAATCGGCAAGTGTTTCGATCTGCTGTACATAGGGTTGCTATGAGTCGGACTCGACTCGACGGCACCTAACAACAACAACAACAGTTATTCATTTATATATTGTCCATCACTCTATGTGTGCTCACACATAGAGGTGAGTATTTGGATCGCTATTGCAAAATTTAAAACACTTATTATCTGAACCTTTACAAAAAAGATTCTTGTCCTTGATGTAGTTATGATTCAATGATACCAACTATACCAACTATATATTCCCCCAGTATTTTCTGGTTGAATATCATGGGAAAAAATTATCCTTGATACTTCATAAATAGAGGAATTCTGAAATCTGAATCAAATTTTCAAATGCCATGATATATATAGATAGAAGTATTCTCTCTTAAACCCACCTTTATTATGCAGAGTCAGCTTAAACATCTTTTCCTTAAAAAGACTTAATGATATGTCTTTATCTTCATTTCCATGAGGATATCTCATCTACCTATAGTTTTTTTCTTCTCCACTTTTCCTTTCTTGCCTTAGTATTTAAATAAGTAATCTGTGCATGTAAACTGTCTTTAATGTGAAAAAAATATTTTTCTTCATTAATTTTTATTGCATTGGTCTCTTCATTTTTCCTGAATATGATCCTTATTTTTAATGCTTAGTAGGGTACTTTAATAGGACATCATTCAATATTTCATTGCTATTATTATGTGTTATCATCTTCTATTTTACTCCTTTCTTCAATTCACAGCCACTTTCTGTTTCCATGTCACACTTGGTCTTTTCCAATACAGCAGTGTTTGAATACCTAAATCCACTGGAGTAGAAGAGATATCATATAGCAACCTTGGCCTGTGTGTAAACTGTCCTGCACTTCTCTTGGACTTCAGAGACATTTGGCTCTTATTTGGTCTCTGGAGCTTTAAATTTTATTAACTACTTTTAACAACTTTCTGTTTTTGGAAAAAGACCTAGATACACAATATTAACCACTCCAATAATTTTAATCACTGTTAAAATTAAACCAGTTCCAACTGGACCTGTCACTGAGTAATCTGACACCAATGATAACCTAAGGAACAATGTGGGTAAGTGGAGCACAATTACTTACCTCAAAAAATTTTTGCTACAGCTGATTTATGGTAAATGAAGTAGCAAAATCTATAGTAGAAATTTAGTAGACATACTTAGATGTGTCCCAACTAGGGTATTGTAAACTTCTTGTGGGCATGAAGCTTACCTCTAAATTTATAAATTCACTAAATAAGATGAAATAAACTTTAAGAGTTGAGTAATGACAGCACCTAACAACAACAATGTGGCATAGAAATGCTGACGTTAAACCTTTCTCAGTAGCTGAACAACAAATGCTTTTTACAGAAGCATTTATTGGTATAGGTAATATTGACTATGGAACATGAAAAGCATAACATAAAGGATGAGAATATGGAATTATTTGAAATCCTAATAAATATCTACTAAAACTAGAAAAACAAGGTTCTCTGTGATCACTGGTCTAATAACACATTCCATTGCACAGGCATGAATCACATGATACTCATTTCACAAATGTCCATGGTTAGAATGACTAAGGCAACAGATAGTATATCAGTGTACAGCAGTTACAGCTACCCCATAGAAGCATTTGTTTAAAAGCATCTGCTTCCATGGTCCTTAATTCTATAATAGAGAAATGAACACAGATTTTTATTTTCTTGGGAAGCTTCCCTCAGTTTACCTCAACTTTCAGCTAAATAGTTATGACCATATGACCAATTGTCAGACACTAAGACTTTGGCCTAACTGGAGATTATAAAGGTCCATTCAATCATTTGATAAAGTCTTATTAAGTATCTCTCATGTGTAGTTTATAAGTGTTAAATATAAAGCATGAAAGTCTTGGTTCTTAAGTAGTCTGTAAACTCCTTAAAGAAATAAGACAAAATCACTCAGAATGGTGGTAACAGAGTGGTACATGAGAAATGTTCAAACGTTATAATTGCTAAATTTTTAAAAATCTAAAACAGAGGGAAATCACCTCTAGCTATAGAGATCAGAGACTGTCTGAAGGAGGTGACACTTGAACTGTGTTAAGAAAAAGAACTAATAAACTGGGTGTGTTGGTATATGTCTGTAGTTCCAGCAACTAAGAAGCTGAGGCAGCAGGATCACAAATTTGAGGTCAGACTCAGCCTGTGCAACTTAGCAAGACCCTGTCTCAAAATGAAAAATAGAGAAGGGGTTGGGGGTGCTGCTAAGTGGTAGAGCACTTGCCTAGCCAGTGCAAGGTCCTAAATTTAATCCCCCAATACTGAAGAAAAGTGAACTGATAAGATCATGAAGGACAATGGAGAGATAAAAAGAAAGATATTTTATAAAGGAGTTGGGTCAAAAAAGTGACTAAGAACTCTCATTTTATAAATTTTATATTCCTTTAAATATACTGACAAGTGTGACAAGTAGAAGGGAAAATCTGGCAAGAAAGACCATGTTGTTGCTGTCAGGTGCCATCAAGTGTCAAGTCAGGTCTAACTCCTAGTGACCCTATATACAACAGAACAAAACACTCCCTGACATAGTGCCATGCCTGGCAATGTGTCAGTGCTTCTCTGCTATTCACAGTGTTTTCAATGGTTGATTGTTTCAAGACTGCTTTGGGAGTGGATTGTGTTGTTCTTCTCCCATTTCTGTGATGCTTTGGGTGGAAACTAGGGCCTCAGAGAAAGCAGAGCAACCCTTTACCAACTGAGCTATACCCCACCTGCAAAGAGAATCCACAAGATAAAATAAAAATGGACCAAATGTGCTATAGGGAGTTTATTACTTGGCTAAAAAGCGTTATTATCAAAAAGATGTATTCATTTTTCTAATTTTAAATACCTTTGATATAATGTTTTGCATTCAATAAATTATTTGGTGAATTCAATATCGCCAAATGTGTGTGAGTGCATATACATGTATATACCGGGGTGCCAAATATATATGCACATTTTAAGAGATTTTTTCTGTGTATAACGTTTTCAAGTTGAATTGAATTATGGTAGCAATGTGTAGCCTGACATTAGCTCAAAAGATGGCATTAATCAGATAAATGCTCGTTTTCATCCCAACATGTGTATGTACTTTTTTGGTACCATTTGCATATGCATATATATAATTTTGGACCTTAGTGAATTTTTATGTACTATTAATTTTTAATGGAAAACGGATGTAGCAGTCCATTCCCAGAAAACAATCTGGAAATAATCAGCCATTGAAAACCCTATAAGGGATGCTGTGAGTCGACCTGACTCAACAGAACCTAATAACAATATGAAATTTCTAAAGATGGTGCTGTTTCAGAGATAATAAACTGGCAGTTTTTCTATTAAGCTTGGTTTTGAGGAAAATAAAGTACTTATCCTCTGTAACTATGTTTAGTTAATGTCTAACATCTATTGCGTATTACAATGGTGGTGATTTGATTTTCAATTTGAATAAGTGAAAGTTGAAAGTGTATAGATCTGTGTTTCTTGCAGATGTGTTAGGTTTCATTAAGAATCTTCTTAAAGAGTCTTGTTTGTCATGTTAGTTCTTCAATAAAAATGACACCATTCTAGTTGAAATTTCTCTTCTATCACCAACTTCACAATTCTAATGAAACTCTCTTTCTTTAAACCATATTCCTCTATGCCCCATCTTAAATATGACTGGCTTGTTGGCAGTATATTTTAAAGCATAATGCAGAGAGAATGTGTCCATCCACAGTCCCCAGGTTTTAATTGCAGGGGAATAGAGCTTGATGTTTTTCCTGGGGCTTTGATCTCAGTGCTGTTTTCCTTCCTTACTTACCCTCTCTCTACCCCATTGACTCTTTACCCTTCTTTTGGGTGACTTCTGTCATAGCTGTGTTCAGGAGGTCATAGAAATATCCAGACATCTCCTTTTTTGATTCTTTGGTCACTCTCTGCACAGCAAGTCCTTTCCCTTTCCATGGATGCAAACAAACCTGCTTTTTAGGAGCTCATCAATCTACTTACATATCCTAAAAAATGTGGGAAAGTAGTTTTCTAACCATTCCACTAAAATAAAATTAAGCATTACTTTAATAGAAAAAAAAGTTTAAATTTTCCCAAAATCTAGCAACAATGAGTGGATTTAAAGAATTGAACTTTTAGGTCTGAGTGATTAGCTGCTTATGCACTTAGCTTGATTGATTTAAGATGCTGCAATTTCCCTCACAGCAAGGAAAAGAGAATTTCACATAAAGGAATATACATTTAACTGAGAAATTCAGGCGGCTATCCCAAGGTTCATTTGGTTTCATAGCAAAGACTTTAATCATTAGGCTCTTTCATACTTACACTTTTTATTTGTAGGCAGAGATTTCAGGGTTATTCCTTTCACTCCAGGTTAAGTTGAATCTTGTGCATTTTGCTTGGCCTTGACCTTATTGATCTTAATTTAATAACAAAATATCTGCCTCCCTCTGGCCCTCTGTACTTGGAAACCTTACCTAATTTCCTGTCTCACTGTTCT
This sequence comes from Pedetes capensis, assembly GCA_007922755.1. Classification (NCBI taxonomy): domain Eukaryota; kingdom Metazoa; phylum Chordata; class Mammalia; order Rodentia; family Pedetidae; genus Pedetes; species Pedetes capensis. Next base: position 4,793 of record VMDO01027990.1, read on the forward strand.
TTTTCCATGTGGTTTACCTTCCCAAATACTAAACTGTTGGTGGGACTGGTCTTACTCTATGGGATAGTCAGGGGTCTTTGGCTCTACTTCATCTATAAAAGCCTATCGTGAATGGCCTTCAGGATGGATCAGCTTCTTTTCTTGAGGATAAGCACTCCTCACATCATCTTCTATATTTGCTTCCCCACCCTCCCAGTTACCAACTTCCTACTCAATACAAGAATTTAAGTTGTTGACGCCTAAGAATTAGTTAATAAGGCCAGATGCATAACTTACATGTGGTACCAGTTTATAGTCCAACATGAGGTATCATTGTGTATGTACATTATTGGTTTATTACTTTTCTGGCCACTATATTTTAGCATCTTATCTTAGTAGTCCGATATCCTTGTTTATTTGCAAAGCAAAATATATTGACCTTTTTCTCTAGTTAATCATTAGGTCTTTCTTGGCTCCTCATACTTTTTTCTAATTCTCTTTGCTGAATCTGACCTTAATTATCTCCAGTGATATGATGGTTTAGCATCTCATCACTATAGATGTACAATGTTAAAATGATTTTACACCTAGACTGTAGGTCCTAGTGGAAAATCAAGAGTCACATTTTTTATGGGAAGAAGAGAAAAGATCATAGAATGGAGAATAATGGGATCAACAAGCAAATTTTAATACTAATAATAAGTCAATATTGGCTTAATGTCACAATGTGAAATAGAACCAATGATAAAAAGATAAAATTATTCTTGAACATTTAAAAATATTGTTTTCTTTCTTCTGCAGTCAAAATCTTCACTCACTGCCCATCAAAACACCATTAGAAATGTGAAAAGTTATACATTTCAGTTGTCATTTCCAACATAGAAGTTGATAGTCTTTTCTCCTGTCTTTTCAAGAACTGCCTTACTTTTCTATTTTCATATCCATATTATATTTCTATTTCATATTCATGCTGAAAGGCCATAAGGAACCAACATACTTTTTATGCAAATCAAATGAAAATGTGCAAAGTGTTCATTTTGTCTTTATTTCAAAAGTAAATTCACATGTGCTTCCTGCTGCAAACAGGGTGGGTGCAGATGCTTGAAAAATAGTTTCTTGACCGAAGACTCCTACCTCCCACAGGCAGACTCCTTAGCAGTCTAATTGTATGCCTTTACATTTCATACTAAGCAACTACAAGGTGACATTCTGTCTGAACAGAATTTTTCACTTACATTTTGGTACATGCATTTTGAAGACTTGTTGAGGTGTTAGTTACATGAAGGACTCAGCACACATTTTCTGTTGTAGATCCTTTGGCCAAATGAATGATTTTATCGAAGCCCTTAATATGCAGATATTTTAGCACCAACTGTTTATTACTTTTCATAGTTCATTCATTGGTTTTAAGATTTTGTTGCATAGGCTGGGCATGGTGGCACATGCCCGTAATCCCAGTGGCTGGGGAGGTGAGGCAGAGGCAGGAGAGTCGCAAGTTTGTATTAAAGGAGACCAGGTTTTTGAAATACTTAGTACAGAGTCTGAAATATATTAGATGCTCAATATATTATACAACATATTTCAACTATACTTACTTATCATAGTGTCATACTCTAAAAGCAACCTCCCCATGGCTACTATATGAAACATTTCCTTAATAATAAGATCAAGCTTAAGGCACTGCCTATAGGAAGGCATTGAATAGTAACGCAAGATCACCCAATTAATGTTTGTTATATTGGCTGAATTACCTCAGCTTAAAATCTGGCTACAATGAAATAACAAAAAAATACCATTTTGATTTATTTTTTTTAATGGAGGATTGTGGTGGGCATGGTGGTGCATGCCTATAATCCCAGAGACTTGGGAAGCAGAGGCAAGATGATTGCAAGTTTGAGACCAGAACCAGTCTGTGTAATTTAGTGAGACCCCATGACAAAAAGTAAAAAAAGTGGGCTGAAGGTACAGCTCAGTGATACAGCACTTGCAAAGCATGCAAGCACAAGGCCCTGGGTTCAACCCCCAGTACTGTAAATAAGGAAATAAATAAATAAATAAATAAATAAGAAGGATATAAAAAGTCCAGAACCTGTAATGAGGATGCAAAAGAAGAACACTGGGAAGTAGCAGTATATGAATTCTGGAAACCAGATTATGCCTAAACATCAGTAAAACAAAAATCCTTACAACTGGGTCAGTATACAGCTTCATGATAAATGGAGAAAAGATTGAAGTTGTCTAAGATTTTGCTTTATTTGGTTCTACAATGAACAACCACAGAAGCAGCAGTCAAGAAATCCAAAGATGCAGTGCACTGGGAACAGCTATTACAAGAGACTTCTTTAAAGTATTGAAGAGTAAAAGTGTCACATTGAAGACGAAAGTGCACCTGACTCATGCCATGGTATTTTCAGTTGCATTATATGGTTGTGAAAGTTGGACATTAAATAAGGCAGACAGGAGAAGAATTGATGCTTTGAATTATGGTGTGGAAATGAACATTAAATATACCCTGGACTGCCAAAAGAACCAATAGATTTGTCCTAGAGTAAGTGCAACTAAAGTGCTCCCTGGAAGCAAGGATGGCTTAGAATGCGTTTGACAAATTTTGGACATGTAGTCAGGAAGGACCAACCCCTGGAGAAGGTCATCATATTTGGAAAAGTGGCAGGTCAATGAAAAAAATGAAGACTCTCAACTAGATGGGTTGACACAGTTGCTGCAACAATGGGCATAAATATATATAACATAATGTACCTGGCACAGAATTGGAGAGTATTCTGTTCTGTTGTACATAGGATTGCTATGAGGTAGACCCAACTCGGCAACACCTAAAAAAACAGCAAAGCTATGGTATCTGGAGTGTAGGTTGACTTTCCCTCCTATTTTCTACTCCTTCTAGGTCTCTTAAAATTGATATAGTATTGACTAATCTAAAGTATTCTCATATGAAACATAGAAAAGTTGATGTTCCTAAATTATAGCAAAATTTATTTGGTGTATTAACAAACATAATCACTTTGAATTTTAACAATACATGTAAACATGCATTATTATGTTACCTTTAATAGTTATTATCAGCCAGGAATTGTGGTTTGTTGCTGTAGTTAGGTGCTGTCGAGTTGGTGTCCAACTCATAGCGATCCTACATACAACAGGTGAAACATTATTGTCAGTGCTTCTCTGCTACTCATAGAGTTTTCAATGGTGGATTGATTTTGGAGAATTGGTTGCTGGGTCCTTCTCACAAGCCTACAATATCTGGTGTTCCCAGGCAGTCTCCCTTCCAAGTACTAACGAGGCCGACCCTGCTTAGCTTCTGAGATCTGATGGTATCAGATGTTACACTGCTACGCATGAAGGCAGGAATGGTGGTAAATACCTGTAATCCCAGCACTCAAGAGGCACAGGCAGGAAGGTGGTGAGTTAGAGGCCAGCCTGTGCTATATAGCAAGGCTCTGTCTCAAAAAAAAAAATGTAATTCTTGTCATTTTGTACATAAGTGAAGCTCAGAGAATTAATTACCTTCCTAGTTTCCAGACAGTAAGTAGTAGAAGTTGGAGAACTTAAAACTTCCAAAGGAGACATACTTAAGTCAAATTCTAGCTCAGCCATGGATTTACAATACAACCTAGGGATGATGAAATGTAGACTCAGTAGGTTCATTATGAAATCTTGATAGAATAGTTTTTCTTTTGCAGGGTTTATTTGAAGCCATGTCTATAAAAGCCCAACTTTACATATGTAAATATGTTGTAGAGTGTATGATGTGCTGTGTTTATTTAATAAAAGGCCACTTTCTTGTCCGTCCCGGTGGTGCATGCCTGTAATACCAGCGGCTTGGGAGGCGAAGGCAGGAGGATCGCAAGTTTGAGACCAGAGGCAGTCTGTGTAACTTAGCAAGACCCTATCTCAAAAAAGAAAAAAAAAAAAAAAAGACCAGTATCTGGTGTGGAATTTCATATTCTTCTTGATTATCTCATGGAAAAGTGCACCACTGTTGCATCATTTAATCTTCCCACATTGAGAAAAGAGCTGGCTCTCTCACATCTTCGTCTAGATACTGACCTGTCTCTCCTACTTGCCTCTGTCCATCCATCCAGCAGCTCACTCAATCATTCTTTCATTCACTGTACTGAACTGCATTGGATTCTTCTTTCTTCCTCATCTTTTCTTTTTAAATCAAAATATTTGATATTTAAAAACAGTCATTATGAGAATGAGAAGATTCTTGTTTTCAAAATCTGGGGACTGCCAATCAATATCACAGTATTTGGTTGCCACTACACACAATATTAGCTGGCAGTCATACCACTGTGGTGTCCGAAACCATCAGATCTCAGAGGCTTACCAGGGTTGGGGCTGGTTAATAGTTGGATGGGAGACTTCCTGGGAACACCAGGTGCTGTCAGCTTGGGAGAAGGACCTGGCAACCCACTCCCAAAAATCACTCCATCATTGAAAACCCTATGAATAGCAGAGAAGCACTGACAGTAGTGTTTCACCTGTTGTATGTAGGTTGCCATGAGTCAGACACAGACTGGATGGCACCTAACAACACCAACATACAATGTTAAAGCAAGCTATTCTTAGAAATATAAGTGGAAATAGACAACTTGTCAACAAATATTTTTAGTTTCTATACTTGTTATCAAACATAACCAATTAGAAAGAGGCATGTAATCCAAAGGGCATGTTAGACTACACAAGCAGGCACCCGGTTTTCAATAGTTTAACACAGTAGCCCTTTATTCCACGTCTGGGTTGGTATTCAGTTTAGCAGAAAAATATTCTACTCTAAAGAGTCATTAAGGAACTCCAGTTCCTTCTATCTTATTGTTTCAATGTCCCATAGAGTCGTGTCATCATAACATCCAGCCAGAGAGAGAATAAAAAAAAAATCATGGAGGAGATACACCCCATTCTGTAGTAGCCTTGGTCTGAAAGTGATCCATATCATGTTTGTTCATGTGCATTGGCAAAACGTCATCATATTGCCATGCATTACATGGGGAGGGAGCTGGCTGCAAGTACATTTCTGGTGTTGTTGTTGTTGTTAGGTGCCATCGAGTTGAGTCCAACTCATAGCAACCCTCATAGGGTTTTCAATGGCTGACTGCTTCAGGAGTGCCTTGGAAGTGGGTTGCCACATCATTCTCCCATGCATTTCTGGTAGAGAAAGTATAATGGAATTCAATGGATAATGAGAGACCTCAGCCACAGTATACAACAGAGAAGCTGTATTTCATTTGCTTTTGTTTACTCCAAAATAATAACTTATTAGTCTATTGATACTTATCCCATTTTGCTGAAGAATCCCTCAAGGAATAGTAATTTAAACTGTGCCTCTTCCCAAATGGATAACTTGTTATATGTGAGTGTGGGTGGCATTAGATGTAGAAGGGGGATGATCATTCTTAATGTAATTTTAAATAACAGACTAAATTTAGTGCAACACCAGCAAAGTATTCAATTAAAATCACATTATTAAAATAAAATTAATGTTCTGTTGCTGAACTGTTTGGTTGAATGCACCAATTAAAAGTTTTCTTATCTTCCTGACCCTCTGTCCACTCTCTTAGGGAAAGCGAAGACACAAATGCACAAATGCACACACAAGTTCCTGACTAAAAAAACTGAGTCTAAAGACAAACTTGGTCCCTGAAACACTGTAATTCTCTAATTACCTATGGCATTTGAGGCATGTAATGTGACAAATAAATTAATAACACATAATTGGAATACTTTATTAACACAAGCATAACTTTTACCCTCTTATATTTTAAATTTAATTTTTAAACTATACTTAACTTACTCTTTTCTCTAATTGTCTTCTTAAAATGATTGGAGAAGTCACCAGGAATAAATATAAATTGGGAGAGAGAGAGAGTTCAGGGTAATAAGTATAGAAAATTTTAGATTTAAACTGTGGCCTCTGTTATTCAATTTAGCTTTATTTCTCCTTCAAGTACCCAGTAGTCCAGGAAACCTACCACCCAGTTACTTTAAACAAATCTTAGGCTCTAGATGTGCTGGACGAAACTTTCATATACATTTTACTACTTTCAAACTGTTTTTCAACACAAACCACTTTCTCCTATTTTTTAATTCTATTGTTTATTCTATTTACAAAATACTTCTTAACCATGGTCCCTTAGCATTACTTAAATATAAATGTATTTTATTCTCCCCCTTACCTCTTGCAAATCCCACTACAGATGGGTATGCATTAACCTCAATCCACTGTCAGGCAGCTGTTATCGCCCCTAGATCTCTGTGTTGTTGGGTGCCGTTAAGTTGGGTCCAACTCACAGGAATCCTTTGTACAATGAAATGAAACATTCTCTGACACTATGCCATGCCTGGCACTATTGTCAGTGCTTCTCTGCCATTCATAGGACTTTCAATGGTGGTTTGTTTCAGGAGTAGATTGCCAAGTCCTTTACCCTAGCCTGCAGCACCTGGTATTCCCAGGAGGTCTCACATCCAAGGACTAACCAGGATTATCCTGCTTAGCTTCCAAAATCAGGTCAGATTGGATGCTAGGGTGCTAGGGCTGCAGACTAGATCTCTGTGGAAATAAGCTATGTAGTACCTTGCGAGGCACCATGTTTTTCACTTAGATTCAGCTGCCATTTTCCATCCTCCTTGAGCCTTTGATATTTGAGGAAGTTAGATTTTCTGTTCTAATGGAAAAATCTGCAAGCTTATCTGTAAAGTTTTAGATATAGTTGAGTATTGATTAAATCCTCACTATTTTTCTAGCAGTCTGCATGGCACTGGGAACACAGGTGCCATCATAGAAACTTCTGTCAAATTAGAAACTGGCTTTCACATTTGTGTGCATCTTGACATATTGATTGATGCATGTTTTGTCAATCGCACTAAAGAAGTCAAATCTCTCTTGTTTTAAAAGAACTCACTCTCCCCTAAACCAAAAATACAAATGGCCAGAATGCTAATCATCTGAAGTGTTTGAAAAAATACAAATACGAGTGGTTGCCACTGGTCTAAATTTTTTGAGTTAAATCCTTTTGTATGCCCACTTGATGGGGCAACGGGAAATGAGACCTTAGTTATTAAAAGTGGGGAAAATGCAAATGCAGATAGCTATGAGGAATGGCCTTTTGTGACATCAGGGTTTAGAAAAAAAGCAGAAAATTCTGTATGGAAAGAGCCCATGATATTATTTCTAAGGATTAGTGTACATATACTATTTATACATCAGCAACATATGCACAGCACATACAAAGGCACAGCACACATCCACGCAGTCCAATTACAAGGTAATCAGGGTGAAAAATTCTAAGTGCAGTAAGAAGATGTGTGGGTCCCATATCCTTAAGGCCATATTCTGAAGCTTCTTCATTCTTCCAAACTTTTAAAATTGTGCGAATGTGTTCTGGGTAGTGGTTTAACCACAGCCACAACCTGGAGAACATATTCGCTTATTTGAAGAAAAATGTGCATTTGCTATAGAAGCATGGTAACATGGAGAGTGAGGTAGACTTGCTTGGAGTATGACTTAAAATACCTGCAACACAAGCTAAATTAGAAAAAGAATTTCTTGTGTCCAGAAACCCAACCAATGGCTTATTTGTCATCTCACATGTAGACATACTTTCTGTCAATTCTATAGAAGGAACATTCATCTGATCTTAATCTAATATCATATTTATATGTATCTGTTTATTGATGTGCTTACAAGAGGAAGTTGCCTGGTGCTTAAAGGCAATGCATGATGAAGTTTCTGTCCAGTCATTTCAAGGTGTGACAGTCATTGTTACAAGAAGCTATAAAGCCACCAAAGCCATGAATCCTTCTTGACCTGTCTCTCCACCACCTGGGACACCTCTCAGTTTCCTAAACATACTCACCCAACCTTGACACATTTCATTCAACAACATTTTAGTTTCTTTATTTGGCTATTTGTAAATAGTTGAACAATGCCTGCCTCTGGAGGTGGCTCAATTATTTTTCTCAAAATTAATCAAATTACCCTAAATTAATGCAGCTTACCCTTTCTAGCTGAGGCTATTTGAAAAGAAAAATATCCATTACATCTTTAATTTTAAATGTGGTTTCTCTTAAACTGGAAAAATAATAATTGTTTAAAGGGGAAAAAAAGATTGTGTGAACAGATTGCTTTCTCAGTGGGATGAACTCCAAATACCAGGGAGAGAGATGACCTAGAATTCTGAAATCTCAAATATTCCCAGGAGGAGGCAGCCTTGCAGATATTTCTCTTCAACTTGCATAGTTCCGTGTCCTGGAGAAGTGCAGTGTATGTGGATACAAGTTGGCATGTGGAGAGAGATTATAACAATATTATCTACCCTGCAAGTCATGTCCTTCAATGATTTATTTGTGTCTAGAAATTGAGGAAAAGCAAGACCTCATTAAAGGAAATCAGACTCAAATCTATAAGTACGTTTTGACTCTGTTGTGACACATTCAGCTTTGAAGTCAGATTTGTTGAAAGGGTGACAAAGATGGAGGGTGGGGCAGCAAAGGGAAATCAGAAAGCACCTGCTGTCCTCTATCTTGTTTACAATTCACCCATCCAAATATAGCTGTGTTTTCACCATATATAGTGCTTGGATAAGTGTTGCTTGGGATAAAATAAAACCTGGATTATAGGTAATGCTCCAAGGAGCTTCCAGTCAGGAAGGAGTGAGGAGAAATGTTAATGTCCACATTTAATTTAAGGAAAAGGTAAATTATACTTGTGTACATATCTGACTCAGGCTTTAAACTGAGGCTGTACCTGAATTATCTCATTTAATTTTCACAAAATTTTGATGTGATATTTGTGTCCCTTGTACTTTTCAGCTAAAGAAGTTATCATTGAAAAGCGATCTCAAGGTGACACCGTTTACACACCTGATCTATTCAAAATTCTGTATGCTGCTTGTACACAATAATTAGAGAAAGCTTCTTAAATACTTCTTTGATCACTTTTTAATTCCTTTAATTTGTTTGACAATAATAATGATGATGATGATGATGATGATGATGATAATAATAATAATTACATGATGAATTTGAGAGCCTAGAATCAGAGCCTGACTTTCACTTAATCTTTCCAATGTGTAAGGCTTTTCTGCCACTGATGAACTGTTTAATTTCTGAGTGGTGGGAACCTGATCTTGCCCTGCCACAGTGAAGAAAAACCCATCATCCTAGCTGGGTCTCCATCATGCCACCTGACATTTGCTTTGCCCATAGCCACCCATTACCAACTTCTGCCTTCTTCCCACATTGGCTACCAATGGCTTCCTATTGTTTTTGGGTACCATTGACTCAGATCCAACTCATAGCCACTCTAAGTACACCAGAAGGAAATACTACCCAGTACTGTGCCATGCACATGCTCTTTTCATGTCTGAGCCCACTGTTGCAGTCAGTATGTTTCTTCTCATTTTTAGTCATGCCACATCTGCAAACAGAGGTCCCTGGGGCTTTATTCCATCCATTTCATTAAGGTCAATTAAACTTTGAGGAGATAACTCTTCCCCAGTTGTTTCTTGAATGTTTTCCAACCTAGGGGTCTCATTTTATGGCACTATATTAGACACTATTTATCTGCTATCCATAGGGTTTTCAATGGCTAATTGTTTCAGGAGTGGTCTGCTCCTTCTCCTTAGTCTGTCTTAGTCTAGAAGCTCAGCTGAAACCTGTCCACCATGGGTGGCCGTGCTGATGTCTGAAACATAAGTGGCATAGCTTTCAGCATCACAGCAACATGCAAGCCCCCACAGCATGACAAGTCAACAGATGCATGGCAGCCTGGTTTCTTAGGCATTCTATTTTAAAAAAGAATGACAAATTGAATATTTTAAACAAGGTGTTGGCATGGTTGTTCCTTCTGATAGCTGGGAGAAGAATCTGTTTCATGCATTTGCTTTAGCTTACATTGGTTTTTCTTATAGTCATTGGCTTGGAGAAGCAGCACTTTAATCACTGTCTTCATCTTGATACGGTGTTAGCTTGTCTGAACCCCTCCTTTTCTATAGGAATGTCAGTCATTTTGGTTTAGAGCCCTAATCCTAATAAACTCATGTTAATTTATCTAATTATATCAACACTGACCTTATCACAAATAAGGTCACATCTGAGGTGCTGGCGGTTAGAATTGCACTGTATAAATTTCAAAGAGACACATTTCAGTCCATAACACTTGCCCATTATTTATCCAGGGTTCTAGCTTGTTCTTCCCTGAACAAGGGAAGAACCCTGAACAAGGGAAGAACAACCACAGAACCATACATTCTTATACCTTTATTTATGCAACATTTGGTAACCTCTGAGTCATGACAAGATTTGGGAGATGAAAACCAAACATATCTTAGGATATATCAAGTCTGATAGTGACTACTCAAGGTACTGCTTCATAGTTTAAGGATGACCAGGGAGCAGAAAGAGAATTTGTAGTTACAGTTAATGGCATAAGGATACTTTGCAAATTCAATTCGTTTTTGGTTTGCACTTTAATGATGAACTTGACACCTTGAACACTATGGCTATATCTGCAAAAGTACAGCCCTATCATTTAGGATAAAGTATCGCTGAATAGTAGAGCCAGAAACAAGAAAAATGTCATCAAAACCTTCCAGATATCATTAAGTCAGTGTATTGGACCAAATCAGATGGATAAAACGTTCCCTTACTGTATCTGGAACAGAAGTGCCAAAATATAGCTTGCCAGCATCTGTGTAAGTTACCATGAAATTCTATAAACACATTGTTTTATTCACATAACCCATAATAGGTCATTCACAATCACATCATGATTTCATTGTGGCTACAATCTGGCCTGTTAAACCAAGGAGATATATTTAGCTTTTGACAGTTTCACTATGACTGTGCTTAAGAATCTTTATCCTCTTTCAAATAATTTTTAAATTTTCAGAAGAGAAATACCCATTTTGAACTAAGATTCAGAAAGCATATTAAAAAGGCTGGTTTGAGGCACGTAACTAATATGTACAAATTTGCTCCAATCTCTAATTCCAAAAGGAAATTTATTCAATATTTACTAACAATTTAAAAGAGGGAGAAAGAATTCTTTAAATTACTAAAAGTATAAAAACACATAGAGGAGAGAATGTGAGTTTGGTCTCCAAAGTGAGTATATCAGGATTAGAAAGTGAAAGTCAAAAAATTGTAGGTTATTTGTAGAGAATGAGGACTTAGTAGACTTTTAACTTTTTACATCATAATCTATTCTATTTTATATCCCAGCTCCAACATTTGCTATGTAACTATGGAAAATACTTAAATTTTCAGGAGAGTAGACTCCACCCTATTCCCCATACATCTGTAGGCTGTCAGAAACAAAGGAGACTCTCACTTGTGAACATGACAGGCAAAGCCAAGCCCATGTTTTGAGAGAAGTAGTATCTTAGATTCAACCCCTATCAGTGCCTTTTATCCCATTAACACCAACTGTTTTATTCAGAGTTGCCCGATCCTTTATTAAATTTATTTGAAGTTGGACTACAATGCATTTTGGGAGAGTCTGACATTTGCTGTCAGAGATTTAAGGTGTCACCATGACAGGGACATGCAAAGTTGGCAACACAGAAATAGGTAGTGGCTTTTAGTCTTTTGTGTCAAAAGAAATCAGACTGATAATATTGAAAAATAATGGGCATGTGAAGAGGTGGGAGAAAGGAGTGCATAACCCAAGTAGATAAGGACACCATGGGAAAATGACAAAGGGCAGAGGGATTCTACCTAGGACAACACAGGCATATCAGAGGAAGGCAAAATGAGATAGCAAGAGGCTTTGCAGAAACACAAGGGGATTATAATAATTTTTTTTAAATTATGTATATTCCATTAATAATAAAAAGTTTAGAGACTCTTTGTAATTACATCAAAATAAATAAGGGATTCCTTTTTTTGTTTCCAAGGGGTACATTGTACTGTATTTCTTCCAAGAGGCAATATGATGGTGTAAAGTTTAAAATACTGTGTGTGACTGAACCTTTCTCACAGACTGTAGATGGGCTCTTCAGCAGTCATTTAAACTTTTTCAATCTCAAAAGAGGAGAAAGAAAATAAGGAAAAATATCAGAATGGGCAAATGCTAAAAGGAAGATGAGACAAGGAGATAAATATTTGCCCAAAGCATGTGGAAGCAGGAATAACTCATGCCCTCTAAACAGTTTTCCATAACATCTTAACCTTTATTCAATATTTTTTAAATGTTATCAATTGTTAAAGATATTTGATAATTTTTACCTCTGTTTTCCTTAGGTTTCTCATCTGTAACATGGAGGTAATACCAATAATTAGCTCTTAGAATTAGTGTTGATCAAAGAAGTTGTTACTTAAAGAAACTTCAAACATAATAAATACTGCTTGAGGAATAGTTGTAATTATATGTAACAATGAAATAATTACTTCTTATAAATTAAGTTAACCAAAATTATCATCTCCCTCTTCTAAATTCAGTGTGTGTGTACCTGTATGTGTACATATGCATCATCTGTATTGTGGGGTTTTTTTTGGATGATGTAGTGAAGATATTTTAAATCCGTGCTTCAAAAAATACGTGCAATGTCATCTTAAAATGATTTTATACCTATCATTTTCCATATATCTTAAAAGATATTTTAGAATGCAGCTTATATGGGAGGTAGTTGGAAAAGGTCACTATAGAAATAGGATACTAACAAAAGTGTAAAATAATTATACATACATATGTAAATATGCGCATACACACTTTCTCATGCTCTCACACATCAAATACTATGTAGTAAGATACCCCAACCCTAAAAAAGTATTTTTTAAATCAGTAAGTGTATCTTATCTATTTTAAAGTTCTCAACTGAGTGGGGAAATTACTGTTTTTGAATGGCAAAGACAAATTTGTCGTGGCAAAAGAGTTTTAATACAGTATTTTTCCAAGCTCCTCCAAAAGGAAGACCATGTGTTATTGATCCAGAGTGCTCCCTGGTTCATAGAAAGCACTGAGTGCCTATTTATAAATGAGTGAGTGCCTTAATCAATCAGTCAATAAGTTAACACATGAATAGGAGAATGAAAGGTATAAAGGTGCAAACAGAGATCCAAAGGATGAAAAGTACAATGACCACCCAGTCCTTCCTTCTCATCTGTTGTTTCCCTTTTGCTAGATAAGGAGATCCTGGTGAGGAATATTTTTAGGATGTAGATCATCTGTTTATTATGCCAGACATATTATTTTCATCAGCAGACTATAGTGGCCATTGGCACCCTTGAGAGAAACCTGGTGGACTTTAATACCTTGAGTCCAAAGGCCTCTGAAAAGCAAGTCTAAACATACATAAATACACAAAATATAAGGGCTGAAAGATGAACAGTCAGACTAATAATTCTCTTTTTAATACTTTCTAAACTATGAGCCCCACGTAACAGAGAAATTCTTCACTACCATGTCCTTGGCATTTGGCCAACATCTTGTGCTTCAACAAGTTTTTAGTGTCAGGTGCTGTGGTACATGCCTGTGATCTCAGTACTCAGGAGCCTGAGGCAGGAACATTTCAGGTTGAAGGCCAGAGGAAACCTGTGTAGCCTAGTGAGACTTTGTCTCAAAAATCAAAAAGGGACCTAGGGGTACAGCTCAGTGGTAGAGCATATGCAAAGCCCTGGGTTCAATAACTAGTAGTGCAAATTAAAAAAAAATAAAGAGAAAGAAAGAAAGAAAAAGAAAAAGAGAAAAGAAGAAATGAATGAGAGAGTATGAATTAGTTAATAGTATTGGAAAGAGATGTTAAGAATGAAGCACAAGTATTAAAGGGTATGTGCTGATGGAGGAAAGGACTGATAGAATTAAATTTAAGACTGCCTAGAAAGAAAGGAATGACACTGGATGGATATAAAGGAAAGGTGAGAAGAAAGGATTACCAATTCCAACAGACAGTGAAAAGCCTGGGCTGCAGGAAGGAGTCTTTGTGTCAAGGCTTGGTATATTGAGTTTGGGGCATTTTCTCTAACTAAAAGGTGTTTAAGTAACTTGAGAGAAAGGCAAAATTCAAAAAAATCACAACAAAAGCAAGGTATGTATTATGTTTCTCTGCAGACCTCATAAAAGAGCAATTTACTCTTGCATGTTCTCTAAATGTTTACAAGAGAGATGTTTTATGGGCATACTGATTTAAAATTCCCTTCTCATCTCTGACTGTTAACTAATTCACTTAAAAACAAAAACTTGCAGCACTTGGAAAGCTGAAAGGATCTTTCTGCAGCTGCAGGTTTTTTATTTGAAGTTTTGGGTTCTGGCTTGGTCATTCAATCTCAAAATTAACATAGTAATTGAAAAAAACATAAAAAAGCAATTAGATTTTAAAAAAAGGCAACAACGATCGGACCTTAGTTTCTTCAAACTCCAGTAATACTGTCAAGCTCTTAGCTTAGCTCATAGGAAGTGGGGGCAGTGGGAATACCCTTGAGCTTCACTTGGTGGCAGAAAACTGAGTCCCAAGAATCAGGGCTGTTTCATCCCACAAGGAGCAGTTTTCCTTCAAGTTTATAGCTTCATAGCAAATAGATTTTATCATCCCTAGCATATAATAAGAATAAAAACTGTCAAAGATATAGGGCTTGAAAGGTGATGGGATTGATACCCTTGTTTTGCAGACAAAGATATTGAGGAAAAATGTTTTACTTTAGTTCACAGAATTACTCATGTACAAAAATGTGAATAAAGCTCTTGATTCCCAATTCCTTATGTAGAACATTTTCACTATATTCTGTATTGAAAATGAAGATAGTTGATTATGTTGATAATAAAGAGAATGCACTTGATGTCTAAGTCCTTGAAGAGCCTACAAAGGCCATTTATTGGATATGCTAATTTTATGAGCCCAGATGTGTGTGTCAGTTTGTCATACTGTGGGGTTTTTGTGTTGATGTGATGCTGGAAGCTATGCTACTGGTATTACAAATACCAGCAAAGTCACACATAGTGGACAGGTTTCAGCTGAACTTAGAGAATAAGACCCCCTAGGAAGAAGAAGCTGGCTGAACACTGCCAAAATTTTGGCCATTGAAAATCCTGTGAATAGCAGAGAAACACTGTCAGATACAGTGGCAGAAAATGAGCCCCCCAGGTTGGAAGGCACTCAACAGACAACTGGGGAAGAGGTATCTCCACAAAGTAGAGTCTACCTTCATGACAGGGAATGGAATAAAGTCCCAGGGACCTCAATTTGCTAGTGTGGCAGGACTCAAAATGAGGAGGAGCAACTGTAAACATCCATTAATAACTGGAACATGGAATATACATAATATGAATCTAGGCTAATTAGAAATCATCAAAAAGGAAATGGAGCACATAAATAAAGTCTTTCTATGCATCAATGAGCTAAAATGGACTTGCATGGGCCATTTTGATTCAGATAATCATATAGTCTACTATGCCTGTAATGACAGATTAAAGAGAAAAGGGGTTGCATTTATCATCAAGAAACACATCTCAAGATCTGTCCTGAAGTACAATGTTGTCAGTGAAAGAATATCCATATGCCTACAAGGAAGGCCAGTTAATGTGACTGTTATTCAAATTTATGCACCCACTATTAAGGCCACAAAAGAAGAGAGGGAAGATTTTTTATCAGCTTCTGCAATTTGAAATAGAGTGAACATGCAATCAGGATGTACTGATAATTATTGGTGACTGGAATGTAAAAGGATTGGTGACTGGAATACAGAAGTAGGAAATAAAGAAGGCTGGGTAGTTGGAAAATATGGCCTTGGTGACAGAAAAATACTGGAGATCATGATAGAATTTTGTCAGACCAATGACCTTTCCATTGCAAATACATTTTTTACCAACATAAATGGTGACTATACACATAGAATTCACTAGATGGAACATATAGGAATCAAACTGACTACATTTGTGGAAACAATCGAAAAGCTCAATATCAAAAGTCAGAATGAGACCAAGTGCTGATTCAAACTGAACGCAGATTCAAACTGAAACTGAAGAAAATTAGAACAAGTGTATGAGAGCTAAAGTATGACCTTGGGTATATCCCATGTGAATTTAGACTTCAGCTCAAGAACAGGTTTGATGTGTTAGATACTAATGATAGAGAAGACCAGGCAAACTGTGGCATGACATCAAAGATATTATTCATGAGAAGAGCAAAAGGTCATCAAAAAAAAAAAAGGTAAAAAATACCAAATTACATGTCAAAAGAGACTCAGAAACTTGCCCTTGAATGTACAGCATCTAAAGTAAAAAGAAGACATGATGAAGTTAAGGAACTAAACAGAAGATTTCAAAGGGCAGCTAGAGAAGACAAAATCAAATGTTATAATAACATATGCAAAGAGCTGGAGATAGAAAACCAAAAGTGAAGAACATATGTTTTTTCTCATGTTTAAGGAATTGAAGAAAAAGTTCAAGTCTTGAGTGGCAATAGTGAAGGATTCTATAGGGAAAGTGTTAAAGGACAGAGAAAACAACAAAAGAAGATGGAAGGAATACAGAGTCATTGTACCAAAAGTAATTGGTAGATGACCAACCATTTTAAGAGACTGTATAGAATCAGGAACCAATAGTACTGAAGGAAGAAGTGGAAGGCCTGTTGAAGGAATTGGCAAAATGTAAGGTTCTGGGAATTGAGGGAATACCAATAGAGATAATTCAATGAACAAATGCAGCACTGGAGGTGCTAACTTGTTTATGCCAAGAGATTTGTAAAATACTACCTGACCAACTAACTTGAATAGATCCATATTTCTGCCTGTTTCCATGAAAGGGGGTCTTACTGAGAGTGGAAATTATAAAATGATATCATTAATATCACACACAAGCAAAATTTTGCTAAAGATCATTCAAAAATGCCCAGGAGTATAAAGACAGGGAACTGCCAGAAAATCAAGCTGGATTCAGAAGAGGGCATGGAACCAGGGACATCATTGCTGATGTCAGATGGATATTAGCCCAAAGCAGAAATTACCAGGAGATGTCTATCTATGTTTTATTGACTATGCAAAGGCATTTAACAATGTGGATCATAAAAAATTATAGGTAACATTGCAAAGAATGGGAATACAAGAGCATTAAATTGTACTCATGAAGAATCTGTACATGGGCCAGTAGGCAGTCATTTAAACAGAACAAGAAACACTGCCTGGCTTAAAGTGGAGAAAGGAATGTGTCAGGTCTGTATCCTTTCATCAAACCTCTTCAATCTCTATGCCGAGTAAATAATCTGAGAGTTGGACTTTATGAAGAAGAACATAACATTATGATTGGAGGAAGACTCATTAACAAACTGTGTTATACAAATAACATAAGTCAGCTTGCTGAAAGTGAAGAGGATTTGAAACATTTACTGATGAAGTTCAAAGAACATAGCCTTCACTATGGATTGGGACTCAAACTTAACAAAACAAAAATCCTTACAACTGGTTCAGTATACAACCTCACAATACATGGAGAATAGATTGAGATTGTCCAAGATTTTGCTTTAATTGGTTCTATAATCTACACCCATGGAAGCTGTTGTTGTTAGGTACCATAGAGTCGGGTGCAACTGCTGATTGTTTCCATATTATTTGGGGGAGTGGATTGCCCAATCCTTTGTCTTTCTGTTCTTGCTGTGCTGGGGATTGAACATATGTCTTCAGAGAATGTGGAGCAGCACTCTACCAACTGAGCTAAATCCAGTCTCAAAGCATTGGGAAAAGCTGTTACAAAAGACTTCTTTAAAGTGCTGAAAAATAAAGATGTCATATTGAAGCCCAAGGTGCACCTGACCCATGCCATGTTATTTTCAGTCACATCATATTGTTGTGAAAGCTAGACATTGAATGAAGGAGACACAAGAAGAATTAATGCTTTTGGATTATAGTGCTGGAAACAAATATTAAATATACCATGGATTGCCAAAGAAACCAATAGATCTGTCCTAGAAAAAGTGCAACCAGAGTACTCCTTGGAAGCAAGAATGACTAGACTGCATGTGATGTATTTTGGACATGTAGTCAGGAGGGACCAATCCCTAGAGAAGGACATCACGTTTGGGAAAGTGGCAAGTCAACAAGAAGAGGAACACCCTCAACTAGATGGATTGAAACATAAAACAGATTGTGTGCCTGGCACAAAACCAGGGATTGTTTTTTTCTGTTGTACATAGGTTGCTATGAGATGGACCTGACTAGACAGCACCTAACAACAACAAACAATTTTATGAGAGCAAAATTTTGTTCAACAACAAACAATTTTGCGAGAGCAAAATCTTTTTCAAATGAACATGTCAAGTTGTTTGCATACAACCTGGAATTTGCTAGGCATTATGTATATATGCATACACATACATATATATACACATACATATATATATATTTACTTGTATTGACATATAATTTACATATAGTAACACACAAAGATCTTCTGTATTCAGTTTGATCAGTTTCAGAAATTGTATGTATGCCTGTAGCCATGTACAGAACACAAATATTCTGCATGTGAGTTCTTTTTCAGATAATATGTTTCATGAAAAAGTTTCTCAGTATGTGGCATGCCTACGTTTACACTACTCTAGAAAATTCCTGCATGCACCTTTATGGTGAAGATTCCCTTCACTTTGTCCACCCAAAGCTGGCTACTTTCTGAATTCTATCATTATAATTTAATCTTGGCTATGCTTAGGAATTATATGAATAAATAAGAAAATAGATTTTCCATTGGCTGTTTCTTTCACTCCTAATGCTTCTGAAACATTGAAAATAATTTTGAAATGTATCTGTGTTATTACCTATGTCAGCAGTAGTTCCTTTCTTCATATGACACAGTAGCAATCTATTGCATGAGTAGAAAAAAATTTGCTCATTCATAATCCTGATGAATGATATTTGTACTATTTACCCTTTGGAGTGATCATGACTATGAAGGTTGCCATAAATATTGTTTTATCAAATGTCAATTTTTAAGCCGGGTGCATTGGTGCACACCTGTAATCCCAGCGGCTCAGAAGGCGGAGGCAGGAGGATCACAAGTCGAGACCAGAAGCAGTCTGCTAACTTAGTGAGACCTTGTCTCAAAAAGTAAAAAAAAAAAGGGGGGCTGGGGTTGAAGCTCGGTGGTTCAGCACTTGCAGAGCATGCAAGCACGAGGCCCTCGGTTCAACCCCTAGTACCAAAAAAAAAAAAAAAAAGTCAATTTTTTGACATTTGATCACATTTTTACTCACTCACTGGTCATTTGTACTTCTTTTTTTGATGTGCCTAAGGCTTTTACCCATTTTTAATTGGGTAATTTGCCTTGTAGTTTTCATTTATAGGAATTATTTATATATTTTGGATATGAATTCTTTTTCAAATATGTGTACTATTAAAATATTTTCCCAATCTGTTTCTTGCTTATTAATTTTCTTGACAAGATTGGTTTTATTTAGCGATAAAATTTAATGAATTTCAACTTATCTTCCTTTTTCTTTCAGAGTTACTGATTTTCATGCTCTGTTGAAAAAAATTTGCCTACTCTTATCATATAAGATATGATATAAATATATAAAGGTATAAATATATTCTTATTTATCTTCAGTGTTTTATGATTCTGGGTTTTAAATTTAAGTATAAGATTTACCTCAAGTTATTGTTTTCTGTATCCAAACAATGCTAAGGGTTAAATTATTATATCACTATTTATTTAAAGACTTTCTTTTCCCACACTGAATTGTCTTAGTGTCTCATGTGAATATCAATTAACACTGGATTTATAGGTCTAGTTCTGGACTTAGTTCTGTACCATCAACCTATA